>JAJIBD010032554.1:0-83159 GCA_021461705.1 Cryptotis parvus | reverse complement strand
AAAGAAAGAAAGAAAGAAGAAATTTAAAAAAGGAGTTTTTCCCTGAGTGCAGGGCCAAGAGTACTCCCTGAGCATAGTCGGGTATTGTCAGGGATGCCGCTGGGGTCCCTGATAGTGTCAGGACAGAAGTTCTCTTCTACTTCCAAGGCCGCTGGGAAGGAATGAAAACTCCACAAGTCCGCGCAGTTCAAAAAAAAGGCTTTTAATAGTACAAAAGCTCTAACATCGCAATCCAATATAATGAAAGAACTCTAGCTCTGGTCAGAACTTAGACCATACAAGAGAGTCCAAGTCTCCACCAAAGAGAGATCTCACTCCGAAAGGAGTCCTACCCAAAAGGAGCAGGAATGAAAAAGGGGGAGAGAGAGGGGAGGATGATAGGAGTAAAATGAAAGTTCATTAAAAAGGGCTTTTCAAATTAAAAGAATAAGGCTTTTTTTGTCTTAGGGGTTTTTCATGTAATAATGAAAGTGCATGTTTGATTTATGTTGGATACCTAAATTTATGTCCCCTTTATAACAGAAATAATGTAAAACTTATCAAAATTTTATCAGGGTGTTACTGGTGTAGGGGATTTGAACCTAAGGTGATTTTACGTGAATTAAATTTCTAAAATGAACTTAATTTTTATTTCAATTTCTAAATTGATTATTTGCATAATGCAACATAAAAATCCTGACTTTTAAAAAAGAACTGAAGGAATTCCTCAAGTAAGTACCTGCACAGCAATTGAAACAAAAACTATTCCTTACTAGGGATTGCTTTTTTTTTCCTGAGGAAAACATTGGAAGTAATATTTATTCACAATTGATATCATCAATATCCATTGGTCCAGAATAATAAAATTTTAATTCATGTCCCATTGGGCTTTGTGTTATAAGGGGCAATGTTATTCCATAATAAGACGTAAGAGCTCACATGCCATTTTACTTGAACTTTTACATTTATTTTTCCACAACTAATTTGTACCAAAGCAAGTAGTTCTCTTCTGCAAATGTTTAATAAGAGAGACAGTAAAAGTCAAGAATAGACTTACTCTGTTGAAAGTCAATAAGTGCTTTGCTGTTTAAAAACATTTTTAATATAGGAGATCATTAATTACTAGGATTCTGATTGTAATTGCCTGGTCTCAGAATTGATGAACAAAGCCATTTTGGAAAGCAATCAATTTGAAATCTAATTTGTTGGCGAAATGAACCATATAAACAAAATGCCACTTGCAGTTTGTCTAAAATGAGATGTGCTTAACGAGCCCATCATCTTCTGCCATCCTCATCACCATAGGTCGCAGCTACCTCAAATGTCATCAATCGGATCCAGTGCACAGAGAGCAGAAATAGAGCAAGGCAAGAGGAGCAGAGCAAAATGCAAAACAGATGGTGTGACAAAGTCCATGGGGAAGTTTTGCGATGCAAATCTGGGGTGAAAGCAGTGTGGCTACTAAAAATCGTCCACACACCGCAATAAGCTGTGTGTCCCCTTGTCAGAAACCAGAAATTACTGGGATTATTTAAGGTAACACACACCTAGTTAAAGTAAAAGAATAAAAGATAAAAGTGACAGAAGCCAGGTTAAGGAAAAGGCTCTGAATATTTTTTAATGAAATACATACACACAGGCTTACATAACACAGACTTATAGTTTATATTGCACAGATTAGAAATGTATGTCCATATATGACCAAGTGGGAGAGATAAGGAAAGACAGCTAATGGATGTTAAGATCCTTACACGTTCTTGAACTTGATGATGAAAGAACTATTAGCACATATGAGTTAAAGTCTTAGAGTTTAACTTGTCATCTAATTGTTTTATATTTTATAGACCATGTGTTCTTGAATCATATCTTTGATCTTGTTTAATTTGACTCAGTTGGCATGCATGAACCTGAAATTACTTGAAATGCAGTTATTTCTGGGCTCTGTAAAACTGCAATTATAATTTTAAACAGTAAAATTACCATGAAAACTAGTATGAGCTTGGGGAGAGAGAGAGCAAGGAGGGGGTTGGCTCCCCTAATAGAAGAGGAAAACCTTTGTGAGTCAAGTGGTCCAGGTCTGTGAGAGATCAAGCAGGGGCTGATTGGAGAGAAACAGCCTTTGAGCTGATGGCACATTTGCTCCCCAATGGATCTCAAAGGAAACCATTTCGTCCTGTAGAAATTGACTAGGAATCAGCAGAGCCTAGTTGCTCAAAGTGAGTCTGGCAGCATGGGAACCACATGAGAGTTATAGAGAGTGCCACATCTCTGGTCAGACTCCAGACCTCTGAAATGAAAAGCAGTATTTGAAGTCCATTGAGAAGGCTTTCAAGAAGAAATGCTTCAAAATCACTTTTACAGAGAGCTACCAAGCCACTTTGCTGTTATGTAACTCTCCCTTAGCCAAAACCCTCATGACACACAGAGTGAATTTCTCTTCACTCCTCTAAATTATACTGGAAAGTTACTCTTTCTCTGGTATGGAGTAGGGGTGCATTTCGTTTCTGGGAATTAAGGATAATTAGATGACAAAGTAGATGACAAAACAACGAATTTATGTTCTTTTTGGTTAAAATAGATGCAGTCACTGTTATCTGAGAAAAAGATATGTGTATAAAGTATATATATATATAAAGATCACTTGTCACTTGTCTTCCCGTTGTTCATTGATTTGCTCAAGCAGGCACCAGTAACATATCCATACAATATGCAACACACACACAAACACATATCTGTATATAAATTTGTTTTTGGAGGGGGAACTATCAATGACTTGTTCTTGACTCTGTTCAGGGCATACTTCTCTAGGGGCCAGGAAGCCACATATATTCCAAAATTGAGCCAGGGTCAGCAATATGCAAAGCAAGTAATTATCCCTTGTCCTATCTTTCTGACTCCCTGAGAAAATTATTTTATAGTGAAAAATGAGTGTGAAATGAAGCAGAGATAAGTAATATCAGTGATGAATGCTCACACACATTCCATGCACACACTTCACATGCATGCATACACAGAAATGTACTCATACCTGCAGATGATCATAAAAAAGTCTTTATATTCAGATGTGGATATGGAGGGATATTTTGGGATATTTTGTAAACTCTCCCTTTTATCTTTTATAAGAATATATGAGATTGAAATTTTTTGTTATAGGAACTTTCACACACAAAAATTAGAACAAATTTGAAACACATACTCATATCTTTTACTCAGATTTGACAGTGATCATCACATTACCGATCCGGCATCAACTATCCACTCCTCTCCTCCTGTTCTTTTGTGAAAAGACTGTTAAAAAACAAAATCCACGGGCCTGAGTGATAGTACAGTGGAGCATAGTTAAGCAGTGGTGTATGTGACAATTTGGTTTGGCATGCTAGCTCTGAGCTAATAGATGTGGTGTGCAGTGAACAGGGGACAACTGGGGATCTATTAGGCTAATACACAAGGGACAGACTTTTGTGGGGACAGAGAGGTAGGAACAGCAGGACTTTCTGGAAGGGTGATTTATTAAAGTGGAAAGGGAGAAATGAAGGATGTCCCTTTAGATTTTGTCTTGGGCGACTGGGTGATGTTATAACTGTCTCATTTAAGCAGGGTGTTAGCATGTGTCGAAAACACTGTGCATCCCAACAAAGCCTGAGAGCAGGGTGTAGGAATACCCTTCTGCCCCAGGGGATTAATCGGCTGTCTGATAGAGAAAGACTTGAGAATCTGGCAAGGTTTTAAAATGCTTTACTTGGGGCCGGAGCGATAGTCCAGCGGGTAGGGCGTTTGCCTTGCACGTGGCCCCCCATGTCGGCCCGGGTTCGATCCCCGGCATCCCATATGGTCCCCTGAGCACTGTCAGGAGTAAGTCCTGAGTGCAGAGCCAGGAGTAACCCCTGAGCATTGCCAGGTGTGACCCAAAAAAGCAAAAAAAAAAAAAAAAAGAAAGAAAGAAAAGCTTTACTTACACAGTTTCTGGCATACAAATCAGAAAGAGGAAAACCCCTAATTTAGGGTTCCTGGCTGGGCCCGGCCACATGTAGGCTAAGATGGCTGCCACCACGTGTTAAGATCACACAGGGAGAACAGAGAGGAGAGAGTGAAGAAGCAAAAGGGGCAAAAGAAAGAACCAAAAGAGAAGAAAGAAAGCAGGCTACAGTTTTATATTCCTGCGAAAAGATGGCCCCAATCTCCAATGGAAAGCTGTCAATGTCAAATACCCTCACGTAATTTTGCCCAGGACCTCACTTAGGTCCTTAGAGATGTTAATATTGCCCTGTCAAGATCTGGCTTGGAAGTGTCCCTGCAGAGTAGAGTGGAGGAGTGGCATCTGAGATGAACTCTATTTCAGAATACAAGGCATGTATCTGTACTAAAGAATATTCTATAACTAGTTATATATTTCTACAAGTCTTCACACAAGAGTCTCATATTTACTTCATCTTTGTTCTGTATATCAGCCTTTGACTTATCAGAGAGCCATGCTTGCTTGCTTGGAGGCAAACAGCATTGCTCTCTGGTCTAATTACTTAGAGATCCAACATGGCCAGGCAAATATACCGTTAAGATCTAGGTAGTCCCACTGAAAGAAGGCAAAAACCCCCCTTTCCCAACCAGGGCAGGCCTACTCATGGAAAGTTACCAATTTAGGGCCTGAGTGTCCTTTTCATCTTGAAGTAACCTTTTTGTTATCTACAAAAGGCCCAGAACAAATTCCTGTTAGAGGTTATGAGACCCCACCCAGAATCTACTATCTGGCCTGAATTGCCTGGATTGCATTCCTGCACGTACGTATAGCCATTGCTGACCCATGATCCTACGCGTGTGTCTAGCCGCACCAAATATAGAAAGAAGTATTAAGAATGATCTGATTGGCGGGAGATGGTTACTTGGTACAAAGTGATTGGCTGCCTGAGCGCAGAGCTTGATATAATATTTTAAATCTATTGGATGTTTATGCGCGGGCTTTTCTATAGAGGCGGGAACTATCTCTTAAAAGATCCTCCCCTGGAAGGGCTCGGGGCTCTTAGCCACTGACCGTTTGGGGTCATGCTATGGGCCCGAGTATACTCGCTTATTAATAAAACCCTTGCTTTTTGCATAGGACCCGGTCTCTCAGAGTTTTCCTTGATAGGTGCGGCGTTCCGAGGCTCCCAGCCAGTCACCCCATCGGGTGGCCAACTCTTTCACCACGATGATTGTGGCAGCATGAGAAAATATTTATACCAACCAGTATAAAATATATGATAAGATAAACTGCCACATTCAAACTGTCCTCCTATCTACAAAGTGACCTGCAGGAGGCAACTTCAGGCCAGATGCAGAGGCTCTGGGCAACAGTGTACCGCAACAGGTGTGTGACTGGGTGAGCATGTTGAGGAAGTCTAGTTGTGGACATGATAAGTTTAAGCTGATATTTTGAAATTCCTCTTTGAGTTCATAGGGAACAGAGAACACAGAATATGCAGATTCTGAAACTCCAGTCCAGCTCTGGCAAACATGCTGTAATCCAATCCAAAAATTTAACCTTGCATTTCTTCTATGCTGGAAGAGAAGAGGAGACCTGAGTGTTAACTCAAATGTGTATACCCCAAACAACATGTCAATGGTACAATGAGCAGACATGAAAAGTATCCTAGAAGACGGAAAGTGAGCTAGCTTAGGTTTGCACATTTAGGTGAAGTTAAGAAACACTCTCCAACTTTTTACATGACAAATCAAGAATAGGAAATACAAGACATGTAATTGGAAACAAAGAAACAGAATTTTTAAATGTAAGTGACATGTTTATATACAAAGGGTTTCCCAAACACTACCTAAAATAAGGTAAAAGTACAAATAAATGAGTTTGGTTATGCCTTGGCATACAAGGTCAGTGCACAAACCTAAACTGGTTGTTTATATGCTAGTCTTTAACAGCTAGAAACTAAAGTACAAAATTATCATTTGCAAAAATACCTGCAAAGAAAACCCTAAAGGATAAAACAAATATGGGACACATAGATTTGTATGCTGAAAACCACCGAACATTGCTGAGAGAAATAAAAGAAGACACAACTTCCTTGAGTACTTAAAAACACAAACAAGAAGGCAAAACAAAGGAAGACCAAGTGTTCAGAGAAACTCTCACATCCTGCTGGTGAAAATAGAAAATGGTAATCACCTTAGAAAATAATTGATACATGTGCATTTGACCTAGCTATTATTCTTTGCTATCTATATAAAAGAAATTATAGCAATACTACACAGCTTTAGATCTAATTACCCCAAACTGAAAACAATCCACACATTATTTCTCAATTGATGAATGTAGAAATAAATTGTGCTACATTTAAACAATCTACACTGGTTTAATTAATAAGAAGGGAAAAAAATTTATTGCCAATATAAGAACATGAACAAATCTCAGGAGCTATGTATGAAGGAAGGCCCAATCACGAGGCTACTGTAACAGAATGTATTCCATTTATAGCTTTCTAGAAAAGACAGAATTATAGAAAAAAAATCATGGCTGTTAGAAACTTTTTTTTTAAGTTGAATTACCATGAGTCAAACAGTTGCAAAGCTGTTCAAAGTTGGGCTTCAGTCATACAATGCAGAAACTGTATTTTGAAGAACAGAGATAACAGAAAAAGACCTGAGTCATTAAAAATATAAACGTGATATTCATCAAAAATATTTACTTGTTGTTCTGAGTTAAGCAGTTCTACAAGGTTTGTTATAAAATTGTTATTCCTGGTGACTCTGCTCCTTTAGTCAGAAAAGGACTCATTCTACGTTGTTTTTAATTTCCATGACTCTTAACTTATTTTCTGTCATGTCTTGACACTTAGTCTTATGCGCTTTCTCTTGGTTAGTAGATATTAACCATGGAACAGACTTTAACTATCTTTCTCTCTTTCAATTAATGCAAAATCACACATCAGACATCCTCTTTTGTTTTTCAGTCAAACTTGCACTATTACTATTATTTGACTGGAGTTGGGGGGGTGGCTCCTAGGAGTGCTCACTAGGTCCATGGGTTGAAGCATATGATGCCAGTAGCCACTGGGAAGCAGTCAAAAGCCCAAGTGAGGCATCCACAGGGAACATTGGAGGATTCCAAAAACTATCTTCATTAAAGTGCTTTAACAGATAACCTTAATTGTACATGAAGTTTTCTATAATTTCATATACAAAATTCAAGGGCCCACTCAGAAGCCAGTTTCTCAGTCATAGTGGCAGAGTGAACGGGAAGGCAAGAAGGTGGTTACTTAGTAGGGTCAGTCTAGTCTCTGGATATTTGCCCACAAGCAAAACAGTTTTCTTTTTTTCTGGTAAAAGCCTGTTTGAAAAGATAGCCCTAGAGGGAGGTAATCTGCATTCTTTAAGAAATGGTAATAGGGTTTAAATGGACCTCAATTAATTGGAAACAATGGTCACAGCTCCACTTATCAAGAAAAGCCTATCTGGGATCAGATAATAAAAAAAAAAGTCTGAATTTACATGAGTGAAAAAGAGACAGAAGTGAAGACAGGGATGGATAAATCTATTGTAGCTCAATTTTTTTAACACATCCCTAATAAATTCCTAGGTCTATTCAGAAAAAGGATTAGAAGGAATAAAGAAGGTTTTGTTTTGTTTTGTTTTACTTAGGGCCATAACTTGTGGTGCTCAAGCCTTATTCCTGGCTCTATGGTCGGATCCCTTAGCATAGATCTCCCAAAGGGATTCATTAAGATCGATGTTCATTAAGATCTCTAGTGGGACATCTTATTATTAGCATTTTTTGATTTTCATCTTTTTAGTTCATTTTCTTTAAATGATTAAATCCTATATTTCAAAATTTCTGATGAATTTCTTTTGACTATCATAAAATTTAATTTTTATTTATTTGTTTGCTTTCGGTTTTTGGGGGGTTGGGGAGTCACACCAACAGTACTCAGGGCTTATTCAGGGGTCATTCTGCATACAGGGGTCATTCTTGTGGTGTTTGGTAAACCATATGTCATGCCAAGGACTGAACTGGAGTCTGCTGCATGCAAGGCAAGTCTTAGCCCCTGGACCATTTCTCTGGCCCCGATTAAATGTTTGATTCTCTGTCTCCTCTGAGTATGACATTTGGTGCATTAACAATTTTTAATTAACAATTTGTTAAGGCATATCTCACCCATTCTTATTTTATGTTCTTAATATGCTATTTAATTTGTGCATTAAAAATATATCACTTTATCTTACAAAAGTGGAAATTACCGCAAGCGTGTGGGAGTCAGAGGTTGGTTTAGATAGAGAAAGGAACATGAGTGAATAAATGTCTAAAGTTCTGATACTAACATAGAACTGAGCATTAAATACAGACAAAAAATGCAAGTGATGGCTTCTAAGTGTATGTAGTGCAACCCACAATGTGTGGGAGAAGGAGGAGAGAGAGAGGGAGAGGAGAGGAGATAAAGAACCTGCCATTTAGGCGGGATGTGGGAGGGGGAGGGAATTGGGGACATGGGTGGTGGCTGAGGGGCACTGGTGGAGGGCGGGGTGCTGGAACACTATGTGACCAAAACCCCCAAGCGTGAACAACGTTGTAATTGTATATCTCACGGTGGTATAATAAAATGTTAAATACAAAAAAAAATATATATATATATATCACTTTAGGGCTGGATAGATAGTACAGCATATAAGGTGCTTGCTTGCCTTACGTGTTGCTGGACCCCAGTTTATTTTTTTGGCAGCGAATATGATTTCCTGAGCACCACTAGAAGTGATCCCTGAGCAGAGAGCCAGGAGTAAGTCCTGAGTACTGCTGGGTGTGTCCCCAGAAGAAAAAATTTAAGCGTATATAATTTTACAATTTCCTGTGGACTCCTATTAAATTGGTTGAGTTTTTAAACTCAATTTCTTCTCCCATTTTTAATATTTAAAATAATATATTTTCTAAATTATTTTATTGCTGCCTGAATTGTTTAATGTTGTATTGTTTAATGTAGGCATTGTTCTTCATATTTTGGTCAAAAACTTCTCTTCCAGTTTCTTCAAATGCCATTTATGTAATTTTTTACTTATTAAATTAATACAAATTATTTTAGGCACTATTGTCGGGACGCTGCCGGGGTCCCCAACAGTGCTGGGAAGCGAAGTTCCCTTCTACCTCCAAAGCTGGCAGGGAATGGATGAAGACTCAGGATCCGATGCAGTTTTAAAAGGCTTTACTTATCACAGGTCCAGGCATACAAATCCACAATAGGAAAAACCCTGTGCTTAGGATTCCCGGCTAGAACCCCAGCCACGTGTAGGCCAAAATGACGGCCACCAAGAGGGAGACAAAGGCTCCCAAGTGGGTGCAAGCTCACAAAGAGAGAACTCAAAAGAGAGCGCAAGAGAGGAAGGAGGCTAGTTTTATACCCCCTGCAACTCAGACCTCCCTCCCACTATTATGGAAAGCAGGGAGGGTCAAATGCCCTCAGGTAATTTCTCCCAGCACCTCACCTAGGCCCTTTCATATGCTAATGTCTTGAGCCAAGATCTGCCTGGAAACGTCTTTATAGGGTAGATAAGGGGTTTCTGAGATGGCATGTCTCTGTACCAAAGTCTAATACTAGTGCCAGTTAAATATTTCTCCAAGCCTTCACAAGTCTCGTCTACTTTACGGTAGTTTTGTATTTTAGTTGCCTTTGAGTCATCAGGGAGCCATGCTTGCTTGCTTGGAGGCAAACAGCATTTCTCTCTGGTCTAATTATTTAGGGATCCAACGTGGCCAGGCAAATATACTCGTATGATCTAGCTGGTCCCACGATGATTGTGGTAGCATGAGAGAATATTTATACCAGCTAGTACAGAATACATGGTCAGATAAACTGCCACATTTAGACTACCCCCTTATCTTCAAAGTGATTTGCAGGCGGCAATTTAGAGCAAATGCAGAGGCTCTTAGAGGAATCCTGCAACACACTATAATTTGAAATATAGTTAATGATATGGTTTCATGAGTGCAGCAACACCACACCCTCCTCCAATGTGCCCCTTCCTCTCCCTTTGGCCCCCACCATGGTATACTGAGTTCTGTAGATCAGCCTCCAGCTTCTGTTACCTTTGGCCATTTCTTATTCCCTTATTATGTTTCCTTATCTCACTATTGATGGATGACAGGCCTAACTAGCTTGTCAATTTTGCTGTTTTATTCACTCACAACTTAATCTATTTACATGTTCTTAAGCCAAGATTCATACTAATGAGATCTCTCTCCTATATAAACACGGATGGAGGGTGTGGCAGTTACAAAAGTCACCTGGACTCTGAATGCGTATCCTCTGACTTATTATTACACATCTACTAAGACTTCTATGTTATCTAGATTGGGCACAGCTCCTCTTTATACCCACTGCACCCAGCGTGGGACAGTTAGAATTTACCAGGAGACTACCACCCTGGCTACGTTGAGAATATCATTTAAGATTATAGGAAGGATGGTACTAGTTTGCTGATCTAGTACGGCAAACTGAAAGGGTCACACTCGCTTAAGTGTGACCCTTTCAGTATACAGAGAACAAGATACTCAGAATCACATTGATGCAGATAATATATAAGAAGGACCTAGTGGGTACGATCAAGATTACATGAAGCCCATAAAATTAAGATGCATTATTTTATACCAGCACCCTCTCTCTTTCCAGTGTTTTACATAAGAGATAATCTGGGAAGAAGGGATTAGTTTTGGTGTAATCCTTTGTTTATACCTGTAATAGGGTGTAGCCCCACCCTTCTACACTCTCCTACTATCTAGAAGCTGTTTAGGGTTCTTTGTTGACAGGACCCTCCCCTGTCAACAGTTAGGATTACTTTGGTGTATATAAGAGGACTGACTTGAGGCACTCGCTCCTTCCCCTTCTTTTGGGTAGGACTCCTCTCTGGTGAGATCCTGTCTCTTTAGTGGGAAACTTGGGCCCTTGTGTATAATCTAAGTTCTGGCCAGAGCTATGGTCTTCCATTATATTGGATTGTGGTGGTAGAGCTTTCGTACTATTAAAAGCCTTTTGGAACTGCGCCGGACAAGTGAGCTTTCATCCATTCTCTGGTGGCCTCGGAGGTAGAAGAGAACTTCTGTCCTGGTACTGTTGGAGGCCCCAGAGGCCCCCTGACACACCATAAATGTTTTAAATGTGGTAATTCTTCTAAGAATATGTTTGCTTTCTTTCTGATAATACATTTGTGTGTTTCCTGGGCAGTTTATTTTATGTTTGCAAAATTATGATTTAACTGCTCACAATATTAGGTTTGCAGATTTTTCCCAGTATTTCCATTGTTAATATTTAGAATTCTTCTATTTAATTTTTCCCCTTTATCTAAAATTAATTTCCTTCTTGTTTATTTTGAAACTTATTTATTTGTTAATGGTATGCTTCAAAGTCACTACAAAATGTCCAGGAATGCCTGCTGTTTGGAGCACAGCTCCTTTCTGATTCTGTGACAGTGTGGTTAGTTCTTAAGATGTACCAGCTAAAATGCCGATTCATGAAAGTAGTTTTTCCTCCATTTCTGTTTATCTTTTCCATATTTCATGCCTCTGCCTTTCCCTGTTGTACTCCATAGTACTGAGGTTTCCTTTGCTGCTTCTTTCACTATAGATTTTCTTCAACTGTATCAAAAACTTTATTTCAGATATACAGTAAGGTTTTAACTACAGTGTTGAGAACTACCAGTTTAGTTTTTAATTGATAAAATTAATATTTTAAAATGTCTATAATCTCTGGCATATCATTCATATATCTAATTCTACCTATTTTATTTAATTATTTATAGTTTTATACATTTCAAGCATGGCTCTTTTGCGTTTTGGGTATGACAGTGAGATACCCTCAGGGTGTCAAATTTCATGATTTACTTTTCTACACATGGTAGTTTGTTTTCTCATGCATTTTTAAATTTTGGGCAGTAAACTCATATTTGATGGTGAATTCATATTTCTGTGAATTCAGTCCTCAGAAACGTGCATAGGTTTAGCTTAAGGATAAACTTCACAGAGAACATTCTTTTCTTTTTTCTGAACAACTGGAGGTAACACTACTTGGGCTAATAATAAGTGATTATTTTCCATTTTTTTTAATTAAAGAGCTGAGATTTATACAGTAATTGATAGTTGACTTTTTAGGCATATAATATTTCAATACTAGTATAAACTTCCATTCCACTCACGGTCCTGTATCCCCTCCTCACCCCAAGCCCCTCCCCCCATTCCTGCCATCTTGCCAGGTATGTTACAAAGTTTCAGTGGTTGGAGCCTTGGATATCATGTTTTCAGATTTGTTGAGTCTGTGTTTGAGGTATATAGCTCTACCACCCACTTTCCGTATCCCTGGTATAATTGCCATCTCATCCCTTTCCGCCCATTACTTCTCAGTTCTCTTTATATTCAGTAATTTTTATGATTCTTTAATGCTTTTTTATTTTGTAGATTTTTTAGGCCAAAACTTAGCATGATTGATTCTATCTGAGGGCAGCTCTGTAGTCTGGTAATTTACCTTCAATGCTTTTTACCTTTCAATAATTTTTGAAAATATTTTCTTCTTTCAAAACCAATTTTTTAAAAGTTCCTCTGTCATCTTTTGTCAGTAGGACATGTAAAAGTTTAACTTTAAAAAGGATTGCCATTCTCACTTCTTGACCAGGTCAAATGCCTCACGCATTTCCTCACAATTCCTATGACATAATATCATAAGTTATGCTTCTGTTTTCCAATACCAGTCATTATTTCCTGGCTGTACATGGTTCCATCCTTATTGTACCATTCTTATTTCACCTTTTAGTTGTGTGGGGGCCTTTCTTATTTTTTAGTTCAAATTTGGGAAATTCTTTAAGATAAGAATATGTCCCACTTTCATTTTACGTATATAAGTAAGTGAATGAATTTCCAGTATACCTTAAAAATATCATGTATATTTGGATTCTTCCCCTTGTTCCACTTGATAATAATATTCAGGTACCCTTCCAGGTCTTACAGAAGCATTAGAAAAATACAAATATATAGACCCTGTCTTTGCAAACTGCATTAGGATAAGTGTCTTGCCCTGTATCTTGAGATGAGTCTGGATGAGGAGGGAGTGAGTGAGGAAGACCTGGGACACTCCACCTGAGGGGGAGGCATGCAGAGTGAGATACTGTCAGAACTATAGTATTCCGCGAGTGAGTTGCTGCCTGAACATGTGCTCTCTGCCTGCCCACATCACATCTCGTTAGTTAATTCCATTCTACCTTCCCATCTTGTCTCATTTATCTCTGGACACTCCTAATGCAATGTGTGTCACAATTATATAATTTAACCAAACTATTTATCTTTAGATTAATTTATTTAGGAGAGGGTGTCACCCACAGTTGGCAGTGCACAGGGAATTAATTACTTCTGGTTCTGTGCTCAGGGATCACTTCTAGAGGTGCTCAGATATGAAAGGCAGTGCTGAGGACAGAACTGGGGCCAGGTCAGTGCAAGGTGAGCAATTTTAGCTCTGCATTATTTTTCCATTCCCAAGGCTTATTTCTGTCCCTAATTTCTCTCCTTCAATGTTTTTTTTTTCTGACAGTACAGAAATGCTGTCTAATGTTTGCTCACCATTGAATCCCTAACATTTGGTATTGTTTTGGCTACAGCATTTGAATTCCAAAATGTATTTATTTGAGTAACTACATTAATCCCTTCAGCTTTATATTATGGACAGTCTTTAAAGAACTTTTGCTTATAGGGTTGTCTAGTTCCTTGCTTCACACACAAGACATTGATTTGCCTATTGTTAGATAGAAACTTCACTGGCCCTATGTCTGCTAGTTGTGGCAACCAAGCTTCCCTCATTCAGGCAAACCTTGGTCGATACAAGAGTCATGGGGTGGGAATAGTCCAGACTTTCCCCAAATTTCCAGCCTGGATTCATGCAATTTTTACCTTGATTTGGTTGAATTCAAAGAGTAATAAAAGCCATAAGAATAATGACGTAACTTTTAGAGTGAAGGAATAGGGGGTGGAAAAAATAAAAACTGGCAACTTGTTTTAGGACTATACTCAGAAAACTAAAGTGTCAGAGTTCTCATTCCAGTGTGTTATCAGGTCTTCTATTTACATATTCCCTGCGCAGTGGAGATGCACATAGTTCCCCAGACACAAAGTGAAGTCAGAATGAACTAAAATAGATTAAGAGAAAGACGAAAACTCTTTATAGGAAAATTCTTTATGTGAAAAGTCTTTATAGGATTTTAGATCAGAAACTATACAGTAAGACAATTTTTCAGCTTCTCGGGTCAGGCAGAAGAAAAGTGGTTTTGGGGAGCCCTGTGTTTCTTCGGCTTTGAGCCCATCCCGTAGGTTAGAGCATTGCAGACTGAGACTGTAGCCCCACCAAGGGCCTTATTTGCCCTCCAGGAGGAGAGCATCCAATTCTCAGTAGCTTTCGGGTCTCCACTCAAAAGAGAAATTGGGGAGTCACCAGGGAGCTAGCACTGTTGTTGCAATGTGTTCAAAACGGCAGTGAGGAGAGCAGTTCTAGATGTATTAGGCTGTGCTTTTGTTTCCAGATTAAGGGTTTTCCTAGTTCTCCTGGATCATCCACAAAGGCTGCTATTGACTTCCCACTGCTGCCAAGACCAGCAAAGACTGTGTCTGGGGAGGGAGAATGGATGTGAGGCACTTAGACAAACACACAGTCTCCCTCCTGAGGGGACCGACTGGACCAGCCTTCAGAGGATGGAATGTGCTTGTTAAGGTTTGGTGAATAGCACCAGTCTCCACAGAGGACAGTTGTGGTTCCCATAGAGAAGTCATCAACCCAGGGCAAGAATTCAGCCAATTATGCCTCACCTCATCGGTCCCATTTAGACAGTAGCCCCATGGGGCAGGGACCTTGTCTTTCCCTGTGTATTGTACAGTGTTAAGGGAAACATTTGGCACTCAATAAATACCCATCTAGAGCTGGTTTCTTGTCCCCCTTCACCTCCCACTGAGCTGATCTGAGGGAGGAATTCCCTTGAAGTCCGTTGTCCCCCATGCTTTTTGCTCAACAACACAGGGGCACACACAGAGAGATGAGGCATCTATCTCTATAGTGCAGGAGCTGTTTCTGGTATTCATAGATGACAAATGCTGTCGCTGGTTTGAAACAACTGGAGGGTGAGCTGCATATTGAGTGAGGCAGTACAGTAAAAAGCAAATAAAAGCTCTTCCCGTTCATGTTTCCGTCCTCACAGGTCTCGCTCACATACACATGATGTGAATTTTCTGGTGTCCACTGATGGCACTGCCAATCTGAGCTGCTCCTTATAAGGAAGTCTCTTATGGATCTTTGCTTACATTAAGCATTCTAGGCTTTACCGAGTACACTGAAAATAGAAAACTAAGAAAAATTTAAAAAAGGAGCAATAAACCAGGTTTTTTTTAAAGATGATGTGTGATCACTTTAATAAGCCTGGTCAAGGAATCCCATATGACATCAGTATGTCTCTATGAGAAAATGGTTTTATTTTAGATACCATAAAAATAACAATTTCTGCATCAGAGAAGAAATGTTTACAAAAGTACTTTAATAGGGAACCGGAAAAAATCATCTGCTATAAGTGAATTAAATTATGAGAATTAACATGTGCTTTTAATATATTTTACATAATGAAAGGGCTAAGAAACATCCTGGAAAAGCACTCAAAGCATTATCTTTCTTCTAAAACAAGATGTTTAATGTATGAAAGACTGATACTAAGGTTAAATGATTCCTGGAAAATGTAGATATGAAATGTGAAAGGTTTAAAGTTTTCAAACACATAATTGTCCTTTGTCCCCTCCTCTGCTCTCTCTCTCTCTCTGTGTCTCTCTTTCTCTCTTTCTCTAATTCACATATTTTCTCCTATAATTTGAGCATTTAATTATAGTCAATTTGTTGGTTTTCTTGGATTCAGCAAGACTGTTACATTGTGTAAAATATAAAATAAGGTATGATTCCCAGGATTTTGAGGAGAGCTACTATTCCTGCTCATATTTCATTTGAGAACAAAATAGTCCTTAAAGGTCATGAAGGTCTGAAGAGATTAGGAGTAGTTTGGCCTGAAAGTAATGAGAGATATTTTTTGGGATAAGTTTTATTTCACTGTTAGTTGTTATTTTCATAAATATATCCTATCACAAAATGGAGACCCAAGTTATTACCAGTAAAACAGTAATAACTATGGTGTGTTGATTGGGTAGTTTGTTATTATTGGTCAGCCATGTTCATGAGAACTCAGGTTGAAATTATAGCATTGTGTGTCTAAAACAAAGATGAAGTTTGCCCATTTTGAGTAGAGGAATCAGATTCCCAGATGGTCCATACAGTGTTTAAGGGTTTCAAGAGAGTTACTGATGATTGAGGAAGACTGAAGCATAATTTATCAAAAGATCTGAGAAGCCATAGACGTTTAGCCTACAACAGTGAAGAATGAGGATGAGTTTGAAGAATGTGTATTGCTATGCTATATTCCTTTTAAATCAAATTGTAAAAGCAAGGAAGGTGAAACCAACATCATAGCTTTAGGTGCTGCTCTTTCCGTGAGTTCTAAAGTACAAGTATTGATGATGAATTTCCTAGCAGTGATGGTGACATTTAGCTCCGGACAGACCAAACAGCAGACAATGCCCTCTCTGAGGTGCTTTCATTCTGTTAGGATTCAGTAAGTAATTACTGAGCTAGTGCATTTGATAAGTCATAACACCCATATATGAGCCAGAGAGACAGCTTATACTTTGCATACAGGATACTTGGGTTCAATCCCTAGTACTACACGTTCTCCAAGCATGGCCAGGGCTGATTTATCCAAGCACAGAGATTAGAGCAGTCCCCAAGTACTGTCACATAGGGCCCAAATATAAACAGGAAAGGGGACTCACAGGTTCTATGAAATTGGGAGTTGAATAAGATTAACGCACAATCTGAACCTATAGATTTTAGTTTTCAGAAGGGTAGTTTAGTCATCTGGCTATGGTATTTATGTTTATAGAAAAGGCGGCTGAGAATATAGTATAAAGAGATCATAAGGCAGAGGGGATCTAAACTTGGCAGGGTGGGTAGTCGTGAGAGCCTTTGTAGAAGTAATGATATCATTCTTAGATATTGACATCCATAGAACAAAGTATGGTATGAACTAGGCAGAGGGAAAAGCTAGTTTGGATTAGGACTTGGGGCATAGGTCCCTGGGAAGAGGCAGACTCTAGACAGTGACCTGGCCCCTACACAGTGAGGAGCCAATGGTGAGGGGACAAGTAAGTCAGAACAGTGACACAAGCAAGTTTAATGTTGGTAGAGCCAGATTCACTCCTGCCAGACACCACAGAAGTGTTGGGAAAAGTTTGGAGGAACTGAAGAAGCTATCTAGGTCTGGTAAGTCATGCAGGGTAGTGCCGTGGGAATCCCAAGAATCCAGCGGGCTTGTTTTTCTTCCCAGCTATATTACAGAACCTGGTTAAACTATGGATAGTTCCCAAATCCACGTCCTTAGTACCAGTCTCCAGAGTGCAGTGGTCAGTCCTATCTCCTTCCTGCAAGCATATATTCTTGTCATGAACTGTTGAAAAGGAGACATAGAATACATTCATAGATAAATTCAAAGCTTCCTAAACTGTCAGCAGGACCATCTACATACTTTTTATTAGGGTGAAAGCACAAGGCTTCTCCTTCATGACCCACAGCACCAAACGCTGACTTACATATGTTTTCCTACAGATTGAGTATATTTATCCTACTGACTTAAGTATGTTCTCACTGAATGTCATTGAAAACTTTTTGAAAGTGCATCTTAATGTTCCCCCATTTCTCTGAGATACATTCCACTATTGGCTCAAGAAAAAAAGTTGGCAAAATTTCCATCAGAGATAAATCTAAAATATCTGATTTTTAAACAGAATACACCTCAGAGTTATTTGTTCTAATAAAATAGTATGCATTTTCATTTCTCCATTATAATATGCTTTTTAGATGATAAATTATGTTTAATTCTAGCTGCATTTACATGAGCGAAAATATTTTATCGATTGGTTGAACTGTTGAAGTTATTTACATTCTTCCATTGAGCCCAGTTAAAACTTTTAGTTTAAGATTTCTGAATAAATAATTTGTACTAGTTGTCTTTTAATGTTCTTCATATAGCAGGCTCACTCCCCCTACAACTTTCATGGAATTAAAAAATTAAGAACTATATTTTAATGTATGCAAATTGGTGGATGTTTATGTATCTCTATACCATAAAATATTTTCAGGATTTTCTACTGGTTCTGAGCTCAGAGATCATTCCTACCGCAGCTCAGGGAAGCATATAGGGTGCTGGGGATTGAACCTGGGTTGCCGGCATACAAGGCCTTACCTAGTGCCTTACCTTCTATACAATCCCTTGAATTGGATTTCTTAAAATAATTTTATAGCATAACATCACAATGTTTAGTTTATACTGTACTCCATCACAATGGCTAGCTTATACTGTACTCCTTTTAATGTCATGAGGGTTCTTAATATCACTTCACTTGTATCATTTGTCTTCCCGTTGATCATCGATTTGCTTAATATATTCCTTTTAATTATCTAGAAATGAACCAATTGGCTTGATTTGCAGTGAAAAGATCTCTTTCCCTGAGATCTTTTAAGCTATGCAGAGATAGCTTATACTATCTCTGCATAAGAGATAGTATAAGCTATGCAGAGATAGCTTATACTTAAGAAAAAAGCGTAGTGTTTGATTTGGGGGGTCCAAACCCAGAAGAGATATCTAAGGCCCTCAAAGATTCACCTTGCTGGGAAAATTTCACTTTGCAGAGAGTCTGTGATGCCTGTGGAAGTAAACCAAGGGCATTTCTGCGCACAAGTACGGCCTTTTCTCATTGAAGGTTTATGGGGCTTGTAATGTGGAGACATGTGAATTTCAGGGACTGGATTTGTCCTTGGATCAGATCTGGAAGCAGCTTTTGATCAGTGGAGTGAAACAATTAATTATAATAAATAATGCATACTAGGAACCATCATACTCAGCCACAGGAAGAGGGGAGTCAAATAGGAAAGCTCTTATCTGGCAAAAACTCACAGTAAGGATGTCTGAATCTGGTTCTATCTGGTTACAAAACCCACCACTTACTCTTCCCCCCCATGAAAGGACACTGTGCTCCTTCCTCTAAGCCAGTGAGTAGTATCAGATTCTGAATGGTGGAGGGGTTGGTTGAATGAGAGCAAAAAGAATCAGAGGAATGCAAAATTTCTTTCTATTCATCTGCATTTGATTGCTTTGTGCCCTGAAGCACATGATTTAATTATTTTCATCATTGCTTCAGCTTCCTCAGCTACCAATCTAGTTGAGAGCAATAAAATTATTCATCCTTTACCAAAAATGCAGCCATAATAATTTTTGACTCCATGAGTAGCTCAAGCTATAAAACTCAGCTCCTTGGAAGACCACATCCAATTGAAAACACCAACCTAGTGTTTTCTCAACAGTTAAAGCAAAACCTAATCTCACAGGAGATAGAAGTTCCTTGCTTGTGATTTTCCTAACATTTACTTGTTATTCACTGCCTAGGACAATTTACATCCTGTCTCGAATTCACACAACGATCCTCTGGGTAGGCAGAATTAAACCTAGCTGAAAATGAGAAAAGTAACTTGGAACTTGACTTCGGTTGATTTCCCCAAGAGAGTTCAAGAAAGTCCTGAACTGTCATGTTGAGTTGACATTTAGGGAGAAGTATGAACGGACTAAGATGTAGCCATAAATGAGTGCGTGAAGCCTGAGTGGAAAGGAATTAAATCAAAGACTGAAGCTTCATCAAGAATCCCCATGAACAGCCAAGAATGGGAATAGAGGGATCATAAATGGCCCACTAAACTCTACAGTTCCTGTAACGTTATTAACCAGGCACTCCCTGGTCCTCTGAGAGTCTTCCTGCAGAGTCTGTAGGTGCTCTTTCATTTGTGGGTGTGTGTACACAATGTATGTCCATGTTTTGATTAAGCCTCCTCTACTTTTGTGGTGTCTTTATTAAAGGATTCATCCTGCCTCATTGTAACTTGAATAAGTTACTCATTTCACTCTTCTGTAACTCTGAGCTGATCATTTCACAAAATTGTTGAATGTAATAACTAGATATATCACACTTAGTACAATGACTGTCTGAAGTGATATGTAGCACTTTTCAAAATGGCTACTTTATTTCCCAGTCTCTCTCTTTTACACTTGCTCACTTCCTTTAACTCACCTTTTTACAAAGTTCTCAGGGATGTGAAGTGTTGATCAGATTTCAACATGTAGAAAAGCATGCATTGTAGTGATTAGAAAATGGAGTGTGTATGTGTTGAGGGGGGGGGTCCCTTTGAAGACATGCTTACTAGTATGGTATCTAAGCTTGTCCCAAAATGCAGTGCTTCTTCAACGACATGTCCTAACTCACGAGGGTCTATAAAGTAGTTACAGGGTGCAGAGTTGTAACTGATAGTGGCACGTCAAGAGGGTTGATGGTTACTAATTGATTTTATCCAAAGTCGTGAATGAACTGAATTTTTTTTCACCTCAGAGAGGCATTACGGATTCATTTGTAATAAGCTGAGAGTAGAGAGATTGTAAACTCTATGATGACTTTTATGTTGTGTTTTCCACACGCGCATTTGCTTTAACAGAAAAGAAATTCACTCTGTCCCACTGAACAAAACAGTACCCCAGAGGAATGAGCATCATCAGAATTCTTTGATGAAGAACTTTGTAAAATGTTTGGCCCATTCAGACCTCAGAGGCTTGGGTGTCTGATGGGGAGTAATGAACAGGACAGAGGATGGCTCTCGATCTTAATGTCACTACTTAGCACTTGTGTGACCTTGGGCAAATGACTTGATCTTACGAAGCCTGATTTTTCCCCTTATCTTTTGAAATTAATTCTTATCTCCCAGAGGTGCTGTGAAGATTAAATGGGGTGAAGCCTATTAAATGTCCATCTTAGTATCTGGACCTGACTAAAGGCATCATCAGTATGACCCCAATTGACAACTCCTGAGAGATACTAAGGGCAAATTCAAGCCTTGGTGAGAGTTGGATGGAGTGATCTTTAAGTAACTGTCCAACCCTCAGATTCTGTGACACCAAGGTCACAGACTGTGCAGGCACATTGGAAAATAATGCCCTCAATTGCAGGTGTGCGTCTGCGCCTGTAAATCATTCCATAGCTCTGAGCACAAATCTTCTGACTTCTTCAGGCCTGACATTTTTCAAGTGTTAATGGGATGTTCTCATTTATGTGATAACAGTGAGAAATGATTGCTGATATTTTAAAATAAAGGGCACTATATGTTCATAAGAAATTAATCAGAACATGTTTGCCTCATGAAGAGGCAAAACAGAAGTCAAGGTTTAAATCCAAGTTAGCTGTTTCCAGCACTTCCACTGGACTGGTGACAAATACCTTATAACTTCTCAATTTATTCGCAAGGCAGGGATGGTCCTCTCCACCAAGCAACTCTTACAGGGATTAGATAAAATGAAACACATACAGTAACTTCCATGAAAATCATGTAACATACCCAAGAAAGACATTGGAAGATCTGATAATCCTGCAAATAAGAGTGGAGTTGAAAAAAATGTCTGTTGACCTCACTGTGTTAACTACTGGGATTTCTTTTTTTTTTTAATGTTTCCTAGCAATATGAGGATGAGAAAGTATTCATTCTACCAGTATACTTAACGTAAATTCTTTCTTTCTTTCCTTTATAATTGCATAAACTTTGGGGAAAGGATGAATACTGAATGCATCTGCTTTGGCTGCCATAAATTTTGGCCAAAAATAAATTATGCTATTGTGTAAGTACAACCTTAGAAAATAGGTAGATGAAAAGCAGGTCTGTAGTGAAACAAAACTATTCAAGGCAGGCAAGAGACTGGACTTGGCTGTCCTTCAGTTGTCCAACTCATGCTTTAGAATCTAGCTTAAATTGTTGGTATTGGAAAAACATCAATGGGAGGATTGTGAAAAGGCCTAAAATTTGCTTTAAAATCATCTAGAATTTGTTTTCATGAAATCTTTTTTGGGCCTATACCTGCCTGGGTTCACAAAACATCTTGGTGGGGCGGGCATACAAAAAATTGAGTGGGAGAAATTTAAATCCTACTTGCAGCTTTTTACAGTGTTTAAAATCTTACCTTTTAATTGTTAATGGTGGAAAAATAAACCAGTGTCTTCTATGGGGAAAAAAAAAACTTAACTTGAATCCAAAATATAGTTATTATTCCAAACTAGTTGTCTGGAAGTAGGCTTTAAAACCATAGTAGACAAGGTAATTGGTGAGAAGCCATGTCCTGGGTTAAATCTTTCTTTCTGTTAATTTTATACTATGTGCATTTAAGCAAATTACTCTAGGAGTATAAGCATAAATTTGCTCTAGATATCTTGAATGGAGATATCTTGGGGTATATAATTGTATATACCCCAAGGAGTTTTTCTACTATTTGAACAGATAATTTATAAAAGTATGTTGACTAGTTGACTTTTCAATACATTCACACACATTTATATATGTAATAAATTTTGGCACTTAATTCATTAAATCAACAGATTCTGTCAAACATAGGGCAAGTTAATTCTCAATGGCAAGCTATACAAAAGGAAGTCCAATGTTCTTAGAAACACATAGTAGGTTCAAATATAACACAAGGATAGGGATAAAATAAGTCCACTAATGGCTTCTTGAAGACTAAGGAAGATTTAATGATCCTGTATCCATATTTTCTGTGAATTGATTCTGTACCTCTGTGCATCAAGGAGAAATTTATTTGCCTACCTCTTGATTTTGGACAGTATATAAGTGCATGATAATTTTCTTAATTTTTTTTAATAAGGAGTTGGGCTGATTATTTCTCTCCTGTGGATGTTTCTCTGGTCTGATCACTTGAATTGAGGGTGAAAACACTTCCTTGACTTATAGAAAAACAAATAGCCAAAATGACACAGGTGGGCCTCACGGGTGGCTTATGTGAGGCCAGAAGGGGAGAGAGATGGTCGTTTTCACCCCAGCCACCTCTGCTGCCCGGGACCCACTGGGACTGATAAAAGGCAAGTCAGCCCTAGGCCTTACCCAGGGTTTCCTCAGGGTTCTTGTCTTCCTCGCAGAAAAAGAATTTTCAGGAGTCGATGAGCAGTTTGTTCCATTGTTCTCAATGGAACAAACATCTCTGAATGCAGCAGTTATGTGTACCTAGGTCGAGAAGTCAACATGATGAACGACCTAAAACCTGAGCTGTGCAGGAGGAAGAGAGCAGCATGGAATGCCTTCAAAAGCATTGAAGAAATAGCTAAAAAGACAAAGAACCTCCGGCTCCGGGCACATCTCTTCAACGCCACTGTTCTCCCTGCATTAACATACGCCTCAGAGACCTGGGGCCTATGAAAGCAGGATGAGAATGCTATTCTGGTCTCCCAAAGAGGAATCACGCCTCACTCAAGTGAAAGAAGGAATCCAGAGCTCTGACCTCCATCGCTTTTCCAGAGTCAGGGACACTGTCTCATTTGCCAAGGCATCAAAAATCAGATGGGCTGGACTACATATGTAATGTGATTTGGAGATGGCCACAGGACTAGAGCTGTTACAGACTGGATCCCATGGGATGTCAAAAGATCACATGGATGCCCACCTACAAGATGGTCAGACTTCTTCCTCAAGACCCTAAACGAATGGTTTGAGGCTCTTTGTATTCCTGAAGCAACCAGATGCCATTGTGTTATACTGGTATGTGATGGGGTCAAATGGAAATATTACTGGTGCCCGCTCAAGCAAATTAACGAATAACGGGATATCAAATGATCAAGTGATCAAGCGATGAGAAGTAAAGTTTTACAGATTTTATTAAGGAGGTTTTAGGAAACGGAAGGGGAGAGAAAATAAGAAAGAGCAACACGCTCAAGGGAGAACGTGGGCTACTCCAAAGATGGAGAGCAAGTAAGAGAGGGTACACATCTCAAGAGGGGAGATGCGGGCAACACACGTGCTCAGGCACCACATGTGCTCGGCCACATGGGCTCAGGCAGCATGTGTGTCCATGCAGCATATGCTCGCTGTCCTTTGGTCAGGACGGCTTTTATAGATTTCTCCCCAAGATATTCCCATATGGGGAGTCAACCTAGGTTGCTAGGACCATTGCCAAGGGAATAGACTTTGGGAGTGGTCTTCTTTGAAAATCTCCTTTTTTTTTTTTTTGCTTTTCTTGGTTTCTCCTGGCTCTGCACTCAGGAATTACTCCTGGCAGTGCTAGGGGGACCATATGGGATGCCGGGATCGAACCCGGGCCAGCATGGGCCAGCCACGTGCAAAACAAACACCCTACCCGCTGGGCTATTGCTCTGGCCCCTGAAAATCTTTTCTTGACCTCTGTCCCTGCTGGATCATCTGTCCTGGAATGTAACAGAATTAAGGGCTGGGCAGAGAAAGGTTGATCCAGCTCCCTCAGGGTTTGTTGTTGGTTAATAGGTCTTGGTTCCTGGTTCCAAAAGGTGACTTTGGACAGCCTTAGGGGAAGAATTCATTGCCATGTGGGGACCCCCTGTCTGCCTGCCTACAACAATAAGAAATTCATCTTTAATGCAAGTTCAGGTACATGTAAATGGACCAGGAAGGGAAAAAAAATGGAATATGAAGGATGTATACAGATAGAGGGAAGGACGAAGGAGCAAAAAGACAAGTGTCACTTATATTCCAAATTACATTTGAAGACCAATGGTAACTTTTTTTTTTTTTTTTGTGTCATACCCGGCAATGCTCAGGGGTTTCCCTGGCTCTGCACTCAGGAATTACTCCTGGCTATGCTTGGGGCACCATATGGGATGCCAGGGATCGAACCTGGGTTGGTTGTGTGCAAGGCAAACACCCTACCCACTGTGCTATTGTTCTGGCCCCTGAAACTATTGCAGAAGTATCATAGTGACCTGTTGCAGGACACCTAAAAGCCTAAAAGCCTCTGCATCTGCCCTGGATTGCCTCCTGCAAATCACTTTGTAGATAAGGGGTAGCTTAAATGTGGCAGTTTATCTGACCATGTATTCTGTACTAACTGGTATAAATATTCTCTCATGCTACCACAATCATCGTGGGACTAGCTAGATCTTACCAGCATATTTGCCTGGGCCACGTTGGATTTCTAAGTAATTAGACCAGAGAGAAATGCTGTTTGCCTCCAAGCAAGCAAGCATGGCTCCCTGATAACTCAAAGGCAACTAAAATACAAAACTACCGTGAAGTAGATGAGATTCTTGTGAAGGCTTGGAGAAATATTTAACTGGCATTAGTATTAGTCTTTGGTACAGAGGCATGCCATCTCAGAAACCCCCTTCTCTACCCTATAAAGGCATTTCCAGGCACATCTTGGCTCAAAACATTAGCATATAATAGGGCCTAGGTGAGGTGCTGTGAGAAATTACCTGAGGGCATTTGACCCTCCCTGCTTCCCATAACAGTGGGAGGTCTGAGTTGCAGGGGTATAAATCTAGGCTGCTTCCTCTCTCTCTTTTTTGGACTCTCTCTTTGTGAGCTCACACCCTTCTTGGGAGTCTTGTCTTTGTCTCCTCTCTACAGGGCCTTTACACATGGTGGCCACCATCTTGGCCTACACGTGGCTGGGGTTCTAGCCGGGAATCCTAAGCACAGGGTTTTTCCTATTGCTGATTTGTATGCCTGAACCTGTGATAAGTAAAGCCTTTTAAAACTGCATTGGATTCCTGAATCTTCATCCATTCCCGCCGGCTTCGAGGTAGAAGGGAACTCGCTTCCCTGGCACTGTTGGGGATTCGCGGCGGTCCCTGACAGTGACCAATTAATGTTTTGCAAATACACCATATTTCTTCTTTTCTATCAGGCTCGACTCGGCATGGGTATTTCAACAGACTTGATGCTAATTGCTTCGTTCTAGAGTGGGTCAAAGGGACTGTCACTTCTTTCTGATTGTATTTTTCCTCAAGCTTTTTAGTATCCAATCTTGCCTTGCTCGATCACACACAATTGATGTTGTACATGATCAGCAAATTAACATACTGCCCGAACAATTCCCAGTGGTTAATAGGCAGTCTGATCAGAAAATTGCTCTAAGCTTCACTACAAATGAGTAGTAGGTCTAATTTGAAAAAAAAAATTTTTTTTTTTTAAACAGATGAAACAAGTTTTCAGTTCTGCAGGAAAAATGATCCCTTTATAGCAAGGACAGGTTGGAATGGTCTGTGTTTACACAAAGATTTAGAATTTGGAAAGCCATAAGCCATAATCACTTGAAGGATTTCTGGATTCTTTTTTAACAAATAATCTCAAGCATCTTTTAGGTGTGCCAAGTTCTGTGGATAAGATTAAATCCTAATTCTGGTCCATATGAGAGTAAGAACCATGAATCAAGCAGATCTGAATTCAAACCCTACATCTCTGATTTCTCAAAGGAAATTTGCCAATTGGTTTTTGACTTGTTTTATTATAAAGGAATACAGAAAATGGAGACATTATAAGATTTATAAAAAAAATAGAGTAAAAATAACTATGATACTTTTAGAATAACAGTCTTTAAATACTTTCTTACTGTTCTTATATACATAGTATATATACATAGTCTATATAGTATATATACATAGTATGTTATATATATATATATATGTAGTATATATTATATTTGCCACCTTCCCTCAAGGTGTTGCAGGTGTGGCTGACGTGCCCACCTGCATTGGCAGGTGGCAGACAGGAGACAGGCTTGTCTCTGCCCAGGGCTCTGTCCCGTGGGCCCTGAATGGTTGATAGTCTGACATAGAAAAAGATTGGTCCCCTGGTATGAACCCAGAGCCACGGCAGAGCCTGGCAAGCTACCCATGGTGTATTAAATATGCCAAAAACAGTAACAATAATGGACCTCATTCCTAATGAATGGAGACGTTACTGTGCTTGCTCAAGCAAATCGATGAACAACGGGAAGACAAGTGATGCAAGTGTTATTATATACTTATTCATACATAAATAATATATGTATATATTATATACATACATAATATATGTATATATTATATACATACATAATATATACTGTGATTATACTAGTTCTATATCACATGTATCTTACTTTTTATTCATAGCATTTTCAAATTGCCAGTGTTCTTGAGGAAGTTTTACTGACTTCATTCACTTCAAAATCATGGATATGTAATCATTTGTACAACTTTTCCTTATTTGTGACCATTTATTTCCAAATTTCCTTTAACACCACTACTTGAGGAATAATCTTTTATAATACCTCTTTGTCTATGTTTCTAATTATTTTGTCTAAGTTGTAGAATACCTATTACTAATTTTAAAGTTATAAAAATAAATGGATTATCAGGGATGCTGTCTTGTTTGCCAAGGTATTGAAAATCTAATGGGATGGACATGTAATGCGATTTGGAGACGACGGCTGGAATAGAGCCCTTACCGACTGGATCCCATGGGATGTCAAAAGATCACGTGGCCGCCCACCTACAAGATGGTCAGACTTCTTCGTCAAGACCCTGAATGAACGGTTTGAGGCTCTTCATATTCCTGAAGCAACCAGATGCCATTGGGCTACATTGGCACGTGATAGGGTCAAATGGAAATGTTACTGGTGCCTGCTAGATCAAATCAATAATAACAGGATTCAAGTGATCAAGTGAAAAATAAAAGGATGTTTTTAATACTTATAAAGTTATCTATGTTCATTTAAAATTTAATTGATTCTGATGAACTTTTTTTGGGGGGAAGGGTCACTTTCAGTGATGCTCTACTGAATAGAGTAGCCAGGCTACTCCTGGCTCTCTATTCAGGAATTGAATAGATAGGTTGTTAGGGCTTGAGGACCATATGTGAAACCATGGATTGAACCGGGCTAACTGCATTCAATGCAAATACTGAAGGAGGAAGCCTCAGTTTCCCTTGCCCATGGAAGAAGGCAGTTTCTTCTTGCCAGATGCTTCATCTCCCCTCCCCCATCTCCCTAACACATACTTCATCCCCAAGGCTATTTCTTAACATTCCAAGATTTTTGCAGGCCCATAAAATTCTCCCTTGAATCTTAGGCTCACAGGAAGCCCACAAAGCCTGAGGCAAATTGAGAGGAAGGCACACTGGTAATCTTCTGTAGCATGCATATCTTAGAAATGTAAAGATCCCAATTTCCATCTAAAAGTTTACAGGAAGAGCCTTTACCTGTAACTTCTTTTGCATCCTTTATACCATTTGTTAGTTGATAACTCCACAGAGAGCCTTTAAAGGGGTTTACACAAAATCCCTTACTTTTGACTTAGTCCTATACTAAGTTACTCCCAGGAAGGGGAGTACCTTTCCTTTCTCTTCTACTTTCCAATAAACTTTTCTACTTTCTAATTCTGAGTCTGAGCATCTTTATTATTCAATATTTTCATTCTTGAAAATATTGAAGAACCTGGGAATTGCAATTGAACACAGAGACCGCCGCCGCTTCTGCCTCACCTGCATCAATACCCTACTACCTGTACAAATGCTTGGCCCCTAATTCGGTTTGATTTATATTTAAAATAGTAGTAGACATTTGTTTTGCTTTTTAGGGGGTGGGTTACACCTCCCAATGTTTAGGGCTCACTTCTAGCTCTGAGCTCAGGGGACCATAATTGTTGCCGGTGGTTGAATCCATGTACAAGACAAGTACCTTAACTTCTCTGACTCCACTAGACACATATTAAACCCAGAAATACCCTGACTTTCTCCATTTTAGAAGTAACTGTTAAAAACATTTTCTTTCTTATAATATTTAATACATTGTTAGTTAATAGTGTTTATATTTCCATTTCTACATTTTTTCAAGATTAGGTTTCATTGTTATCTTTCTGCTACAAAATACAAGTGTCAGTTTTTTAAAAATTCATCTTTCATCTCACCATTTCTATATTTGTTTGTTTTGGGGCCACACCCAGTGATGCTCAGGACTTATTGCTCTGTACACGGAGTTAATCCTTAGCAGTGCTCCCTGGACTATATAGGATGCCAGGGATCAAAAGTAAATGCCCTAGCTGCTATACTATCTCTCCAGCCCCTCTCTTCACCATTTCTTCAAACATTTCTCTTCCCTCATTTACCTAATACATAGCAAATATTGATGTCAGCATGCCGCACTTAAATAATTTATAAATATTATTTACAATGATAAGGTAGTAATTCATATGTTAGAACTAATTGATTGTAAAAACCTTAAAATTATTGTAAAATTTTTTTCATTTTCTCCGAACTCATGATGTTTTTTTAATTTTAAGTGGCCAGTTTTCTAAGCAACCATTTCATCTCCATATTCTCTAAAAACTATAAAGTCAGCATATAGACAACCCTATAGAAAGTTTATATCTGCTATTTTGCTGCCAACAATCCCTTTAGAGAACTCCTGCACAAAACAGACGAAGTTATTCACCCTAACTTATGGCAACTATGAATCTATTCTCTCTAATTCTGTCATTTCAAGATGCTAAGTAAATGGAATCATGCCATCTATAACCTTTTGAGATTATCTCTATTTTCAAATTACCCTGAACTCTGTTGTGTGGAGCAATAGTTTCTTCCTCTTTTGTATTGAATAATACTCCATTGAATGAATGTTCCGTATTTTAGCCTTTTATAAATTTGTTTTGCTTTTATGTTTTGCGCCATGCCTGACTAACCTCAAGGCTTGCTGCTAGTTTGATGCTCAGGGATCACTCCTGAGAGTTCTTGGGGAATCCATGTGTAGTTCTAGAGATTTGAATCAAGGTCCATGTAAGTCACACAGGTGACATGTATTATCCCTGGTACCAAACCTTTTAACTGTTCAAGGGACATCTAGGTTTCTTCCAGTCATGAACAGATGAGCATTCATGTTCGTTATTACAGAAAACAAACAAATCTTTTGCTTCAAAAAGAGAACATACTTACCTATGGGGCCACTCTCTCACTGAAAAGAGTGGTGGGGGGAGTCTGTAACTCATCAATGTCTCTGTCTCAGAATCTTGCATTGTTCTACTGCAAAATTTATAAATCTTAGAGTAAATCTGATTTCTGAATGATTAAATAGATGATATAAGGCAGAATAGTAAGTACTGCAGAGAAAGTTGTATTTGAGGATGCAATAATACTTTTACAAAATAGAAGAGACACTCAACCCTTTGCAGAGCACACATGACATCGCTGGGCATCATTCAGCTGGGAAGGAATCTCATTGCTTGAAAAGATCTAGGAAGATGTTAAAACTGAGATGGGAAGACTGCCTGGGCCTTCACTCCAGCTGAACATGTAGACCTTTTCCCTTAAAGTCTTCCAAAGGCCATATCAGGTTCATTTTGGGAGGAGGACTGATGAAAACTTCATTTTAGCAAGTAATTGTATGCCATTTGCTGCTTCAAGACTGCAGTTAGTTACATTCCAATAATCTATGTCTCCTTGCCTTAGGTAGGTGAGATTGCAAGTGCTGCTTTTCTGGGGGAGAGGGGTAATAGCAATCATCACATCAGGAGACTGATGAAGCTATGAAGAATTTCTGTTGCCACTTAGAGGTGATTTCTGAAAGGGGAAGGCACTCTGAAGACAAACGCCAGAATCCTTGTCACACAGAGAAGAATAGAGACTATGGGTTGTCAGGAGTCATTGTTACGTTGCTTCCTGCTTGGACTATTTAAACCTTCTAGTAACAGTAAATCAATGCAGACCTCAGGACCTGTGTTCTGGCATACAGTTTGCGCATGACAGCATTTGGTTCTTACTATGAGCTTGTCTAGAGATGAAGTACCTATGGATGTGTTTTATGGGGGCTATAAACACGTCTAGGGGAATTCTAACTATCACAGAAGTAAGGGAGAAAAACAGGGAATATAGAGAGGGAGAGAAAGACATAAGGGAGAGAAGTGACAAGTGAGTGAGTGAGTAAGAAGAGAAACGAGGAGAGAAGGAGAGATGAGTAGGAAAGAGAGGGACCAGAGAGAGAAAGGGAGAAGAGAGGAGAGTTTGGAGTGTTTTCTAAAAGTCCAAGTAGAAAAATTCTGGTCCCATAATCAATCAAATGGTCTTTTAATTAAGACACATAAGAGAGAAGGTAAAGAAATAGGAGTAAATAAGGAGTGGGTGGTCCAGAAAATACTCTGAGAGTCTTGCAGTGAAGATGGTTATTTGCCGTATTGACCCTGACCCTGGATGAATGAGATTTGCTCAACTGAAAGCAATAGGGTATATCTGCGTCTGTCTGTCTGTCTATCCATCCATCCATCTATCAATCCATCTAGCATCATAATTGTTATACTTATTTATAGGAGTGTACTCAACATGATTTTGACGTTGGAAAAAAACCTGACCCTCAGGCCAGGTTCAAAGTTAGGAGACTTGTCTCTTGAAACCTGTCTTCCCATTGTTCATCAATATGCTCGAGCAGGTGCCAGTAATGACTTCATTGGTTGGAAATAAAGTCTATTATTGTTACTGTTTTTGGCATATCAAATACACCACGGGTAGCTTGCCAGGCTCTGCTGTAGCTCTGGGTTCATCCCAGGGGGACCAGTCTTTTTCTATGTCAGACCATCAACCATCCCAGGGTCCTTAGGGCAGAGCCCTGGGGTGTAGATAAGCCTGTCTCCTGTCTGCCCTCTGCTGATGCAGCCAGGCACCACAGACACACCTGCAACACTTTGAGGTGCAGTAAAGTTAGGAGACAGTTAAATTTTTTTTTATTGAGTCCACATGATTTCCTTTCCAACAGCATTAAAATTTCTGCTATTACACCACACCCACCATCAGAGAGCCAATATCCCTCCACCACTGTGTTTAGGTCTCTTCAGTATTTCTTGATTGTCCTCCGCTCCCCAACCTTCAGGCAGATACAATTCCAGAAAAACTGGGTGTCTCACAGTCTTAAATCTTAAGGAAGACTTCTTTCCTTTATGAAGAACCTCGATCTTTTCCTGGGGGCTGTCACATGAATAGTGTAATCTGCTTCACTTGGAATCTACCGATTTAAGTGTTCCACACATTAAAAACGTTTCTTTATAGGGTCTGGAGCAATAGAACGGTGGGTAAGGTTTCTGCCTTGCATGCGGCCAGCCTGGATTCAGCCCCTGGCATCCCATATGGTCCCCTGAGCACCTCCAGAAGTAATTAATTCCTGGACACAGAGCCATCTGTATTGAGCATCGCAAGGTGTGATCAAAAAAAGAAAAAAAAGTTTCTTTATAGTAACATGTAGACTGGTGCTTGACCCAATATCTGGGCATTATATGGTAGACAAACTGATCATGCATGCTCCCAGCTTCTTGGCCACCTCCAAGGAGAGGGGGAAGTTGTCTGTACCACAGATGCTCATGTCTCCTGCTGCTCTTTGGCTTTTACCATGTTATCGGCACTGCTCATGGGGCAGAGCCATGGGGCAGAGCGGTTCCTTGCTCTCCCTGTGCCCAGCCGTTCATGAGGCAGTCGGGAGGCATGGTGGGTTCCAGCCTTGGCCCACCACCCCCGGCAGAACCTCACAACAAGCCCAGACGACCCCCACCCACTCCATGGGCGCCGCCATTTTCCACATTGGACTTCCCTCTCTTCAGAACTCCACCCAGCCGACCAGCCCATCACAGTCCGGATCATCGACACCCACCCTGGAGCAGTTACTTTCCTCAATCCGCCCAGGTATGCTGGTCCAGAGACTCTCAGCCATGGGGCAGAGTGGTTCCTTGCTCTCCCTGTGCCCAGCCGTTCATGAGGCAGTCGGGAGGCATGGTGGGTTCCAGCCTTGGCCCACCACCCCGGCAGAACCTCACAACAAGCCAGGCGACCCCCCACCCACTCCATGGGCGCCGCCATTTTCCACATTGGACTTCCCTCTCTTCAGAACTCCACCCAGCCGACCAGCCCATCACAGCCCCTGCTGCGGCCGCTGGCCGCGCGGGTTCATCAATAAATGCTTTATTTGGAGGTGTTTATAGAGTATGCCTCCCTTACGGCAAGCCTAGCAAGCTGCTCGTGTTGTATTTGATATGCCAAATGCCAGTAACAATTATATTAGATCATTCTCATGACCTAATATAATGGTTTGAGGCTCTTTATGTTCCTGTACCAAGCCGATGCCCCTTGGCTCTACAGCATGTGACAGGACATATTGAGATATTACTGGTGCCCGCTCTAGCAAATAGATGATTAACGGGAAGATCGTGATCGTGATCGTGATCAGCACTGCTCAGGTTTCAGAGTGGGCCTGAAGGTCCAATGTTGACTCTTGACAACCAGATTCCGTACCTAACTCCCTGCACTCTCAGTTAGTTCACTTGTCCCTTCGTGGAGGATCTGACACATATCAGAACTGAAAGCTCCTTCCCTATACTGATTAGATGAGGGCTCAAGGAATAGTGAGTGGTATAGGGTTCAACACTGCTTGCCATGTTGAAAAGTCAGGCATGGAGGGACTGCCTCAGCCATCCATCCATCCACAGGTGTGGGCATGCAGAAAACACCTAAGATGTTCACTGTGCGTGTGAAAACAGACCACACAGACATTTATGAATGGCTTCTCTGGCAACTGAGCAAATCTATCTCTTTCCTCTGCTCGGGAGGTAAGAGTGACTGGCCTGTGCTCTGTCATTTGGGAAAGCTTGTTAGATTCAGCTATGAGCTGGTGAACTGGATACCAGTGCAATCCTGGCAAGTTTTTTGTATGATATATAAGCCAAGAAAAGTTTTACATTGTTAAAATGAGGAAGAAAGAGAAACAGAAGCAGAGGAAGGATATAAAGAAGTAGAAGAAAGAAAAAAGGGGAGGAAGAGGAGGAGGAAGGAGAGCAGCAGCAATGAGAAGAAGCAGCCCATTCTGTGGCCAATAATTCATAACCAATAATTCCCACATTCATAACCTGGATTTTTTCCTGGATTTTGTTTTAAAAAAGGAAGAAGAAAGAGGAACAAGAGGAAGAGGAGGCAGAGAAGGAGGAGGAGGAGGAGGAGGAGAAGGAGGAGGTGAAGGAGGGAGGTGGAGGAGAAAGAGGAGGAGGAGGAGGGAGGGAGGAGGGTGGAGGAGGAGAAGGAGGAGGTGAAGGAGGGAGGTGGAGGAGAAAGAGGAGGAGGAGGAGGAGGAGGAGGTGGAGGAGGAGAAAGAGGAGGAGGGAGGAGGAGGAAGAGGAGGAAGAATAAGAAGAAGAAGAAGAAGAAGAAGAACAACAACAACAACAACAACAACAGCAACAACAATAGCAACAACAACAACAACAGCAGCAGCAAAAACAGCAGCAACAGCAGCACTGGGCTCTCTGCCCATCATCCTGCCCTGATACAAATTCTGCAAGTCTGAAATGTGACACTGGGTCTTGTATGAAGCAGGCCATCCACACCAACAGGCACACCATCAAGGTCCTAGCTATGTATGCAAAATTCAAAAGTTTGCAAGACAGATCCAGGCCAAGGTGTCAGGAGGGAAGTTAGGAATCGTGACCTGGGCACTGCTGACCAGGGAAGGCTACGCTGTGGAAAAGCACTAAACTAATGGTAGCCTACCAGAATCCAAAGCTTTCAAAGCACTTCCCACTAAACACTGGGGAAGGACAAACTGCTTCCCGTGTTCCAGAGGAGGTTTATGTTCTATAGAAAGGAGGGTAGGGCAGGAACACTAAACTTCCTTAATCTTCACCAGTCACACTGCAGAGTTTCCAAAACAAACACTTTTCCTACTGACTTGAAGTCCAAGATTCTTGCCACTTCACCATGACATTCCAGCTTGTGTGGGCCAGGAAAGCTCAACACCTTTCAGAGGGCTGGTGACCGTGTTGGGATGGAAACTGTCATCATCTTTATATGTTCGAAAGTGTTCCCAGTGCGTGACCTTGTTTTCCTTGCTTCTGGGTTCTCGGTCAAAGATAAGCCACAACCATCAGAATCTGTACAAAATAAATCATTCTGTTCCCCTCTGGGTTCTTCAGAGACTATACAACATATCAAACACACAGCAGATAGATAAGAAAGCAAGTCAAGAGGAATGTATTAATAACATGAATTCCCCCATGTATACTCTGAGAGACACGGCAAAGCTGAGGGAATTAGTCAGGTCTTGTTCTTGTTTGCCTCTCCAGATTCATATTTCACACTTATCTCCTAGTTAATTCCCATCTTCTTTCTACTGGAGATGCAGAAGCTCTGAGAAACAGAACTGAAGTCACAAGGAAGATGCACTTCCATGAGCAGAGGTCAGATGCTTGTGCTTGAGGCTGATTTTCAGTTTTGTTATTTTGGCTTTGGGTAGAAAATTCTATGAGCATTATTCTACCTGACCTGGACTTACGTTGTTTCCAGAAAATTGGAAGGTATTGCAAACATCACTTTTCTTTTAAAAGCATGAAAAACATTTTTTGCAATAGTATAATATTATTGTATATCATAATAGAACAGGGCTGCTAGACCAGGCCTCCCACCAGAGTGCCAAGTGCCAAGAGTGCCATCATGATCTTTCGGGGGAGGGAGCAGTGCTCTCTGAATATGCGTCAAACATGCAGAGATCTATGAGTAAGCCACACCTGTAGCTCACATCCATGTGGGTTTAAGTATCATCAGTACTTCTTTAATATTACTTAAAATAATTTATTACTAATATTGTTATTTGGAAGTCTTCTGAGCTCCCAAGTATCTAAGTTCCTTTCTTACCTATCAGAAGGTTTCTCCGAGCTGTTCCTGGTCAATTTGGTGGGATTCTGTACCCAGGGGTGGCAGAGACAAATTTCCCTCCTGGAGTGCTCCTGGGGCCTTTTAGGACTGTCTCAGCCATTCCAAAGGGCCATACAGTCCTGGGGGTTCAAACTTAGGTCCTTGCGATTTCAAGGCATTGTATTCCTAGAGAACCCTTGAATTGTCTCTTTGGCTTGAATTAGTCTTTTGAGGTAATATTAGTCTAGGAGAGCGTAATTGTTTATATGTTGTAGAGGTTCATTTTCTTTGTTCTTTGTTTTGGGCAACAGCCAACACTGCTCAGGGTCACGCTTAGCTTTGCACTCAGAAATCACTTCTTGCGGGTACTCAGGGGATCATATGAGATGCTGGGGATGGAATCCAGGTTGGCCCCATGCAAGGTAAGCACCCTATGTGCTGTACTATTGCTCCAGCCCCTAGGATTACTACAGCACACTCACTACCATAGTGACAATATTCCTCCACCATAATCCAAAGGATCCTCTTGCCGGACCCCCTCAGGTGACCTCATTCTGTTGTCAGAAGTTGTTTGCATTGGACATTGTGTATTCTCTTTGCTTTGTTTTCTTTAATACCATTCATGAATGAGGTAACCCAGTATGAATCTTTTTCCTTCTCATTTACTTTGCTTAGCATGATCCCTCCTGCTCCATCTACTCAGTCCAAGATAGAAACTCCAAGTAAAGGTAGACACAAGTAAGGAAACTATTGATTGGATATAGTAAAGTTCAGTTGACTGTGCTCAAACTTAATGTTTTGATTTTGTGACCCTGAAAGATTTATATCCTTGAGTTGGGGGTTTGCTTCATGTAGCCTGCCAAGGCATTCGAATCACCACAGTCTATTGGTCTCCATGTTTAATTAGTTTCCCACCTCCAAATACAGGCTTGATCTCCCTGAACACTTTCTCTTCCTGATCGCATTAAGGTACCTGACCTTCATCCCTCTGTGTCCTCCTTCTGAAAGAGCCTCCATCTAATCCTCATCCTTTTCATGAAGATCAAGTGTTTCTCTTCTTTGTGAAGGCTTTGCCCTCCTACTCACTACACAGCTAACCAGTTCCTACTGAGCAGGATTTATGAGTCTCTATCAGCAACACCTACAGCATATATAATTATCTGTAGCTCTGTTCATCTGGGTATGGCCAAGAACTCTTGAAAGCGATGCAAAAAATGTTTTTTCTTACAGTTTTCTTGGAGTTAAAGATAATCTGGTTATCTGTTGTTTTCCTGAGGTTTCTCTTTTGTGTAGTCTTTTATTGATAAGCAACCAAATGAAGTAGTTAACAACCACAAAACAAACTGCTTAAACTCTGGTGATTATATGAGAGAAAGAATAAAGTGGAAGGGGAGAAGGGTAAAGGGTCATTGATACGTGTGTGTGTGTGTGTGTGTGTGTGTGTAATGTGTAAACCAGTGATCCATTAAATCTATATGCAGCAAAAAGAACTCTTGAAAGCTGGAAGTGTGTCATTTACTGTGTGCCCCTAAGCTTAACACCTATGACAACCCAACGCAAATTTGTGGAATAAGGAAGTGAGTCCTTATTGAAGTGATATTTCGATATGAGACAAAATTATTTTTCTTAGTTGTTTGCTCCTACTAATGAGTAAAATAATATTCCTTCAAGAGTCTATTAAAACTTCTTTCAGAAAATAGATCTATGCAAACACATTTTGATATTCATAATATTAGGTGTTTAAGTCAGTCAATTATTATTAAGGAACAAAAAAGACTTAGTGGAAGCTGTATCAAATTTGAATCAAAATGATATCAAAATATTAGTACTCACCTGGATTATTTTTCCCTCAAAGACAGACAAAAATGGATTTTAAAAAAGGACTAAAAGCCTTTTAAATGAATCTTTGAAATTTTATTTTCAAGCAAAAGAATAAATACTTGAAAATATAGTATGATTTGATGAACAAAGCATTTTTCATTAGATAAAGTTATACAACTCTCAAGTTTGGCAAATACCAGTAACATTTATATTAGGTCATTCCCGTGACCTAATATAATGGTTTGAGGCTCTCTATGTTCCTGGAGCAAGCGGATGCCTTTGGGTTCTACTAGCATGAGACAGGACATATGGAGATATTACTGGTGCCCGCTCTAGCAAATAGATGATTAACGGGAAGATAGTGATAGTGATAGTGATAGAACTCTCAAGTACTAACCCCAGCAGAGCCTCACAACAAGTCAGACCACCCTCCCCTACTCCATGGGGCCCGCCATTTTCCACATCCGACTTCCCTCTCATCACAACTCCACCCAGCAGACCAGACTATCACAGCCCGGATCATCGACAGCCACCCTGCAGCAGTTTTTTTTTCAATCCAGCCCAGGTATGCTGAACCAGAGACTCTCAGACATGGGGCAGAGCTGCTACTTGTTCTCCCTGTGCCCAGCTGCTCATGAGGCGCCCGGGAGGCATGGCGGGTTCTAGCCCTGGCCTGCCACCCCAGCAGAGCCTCACAACAAGCCAGATCACCTTCCCCTACTCCATGGGGTCCGCCATTTTCCACATCCGGACTTCCCTCTCTTCACAACTCCACCCAGCAGACCAGACTATCACAGCCTGGCTCGCATGGCTGCTAAGCGGCTGCGCGGTTCACCAATAAATGCTTTATTTAGAGGTGACTACAACAGTATGCCACCCTCACGGCAAGCATGGCAAGCTGCTCGTGTTGTATTTGATATGCCAAATACCAGTAACATTTATATTAGGTCATTCCCGTGACCTAATATAATGGTTTGAGGCTCTTTATGTTCCTGGAGCAAGCAGATGCCTTTGGGTTCTACTAGCATGAGACAGGACATATGGAGATATTACTGGTGCCTGCTCTAGCAAATAGATGATTAACGGGAAGATAGTGATAGTGATTTGAGAGTCATTGTTTAAAACACAACCATTAGCTCAATGGCAAACTTCGGGAAGATACTTTTTTCTTGCTTCATTTTCCCCTTGCTTCATGTTTTCTCTCTATATAAAATAGTAGCAAAATGTTATGATTCTAAAATGTCTCAATAATCACCTTTCCCTTTCAAAAAAAAAAAAAAGCTGATACCGATACCCTAAATGCCCACTAGATGGCAGGGTTCCCATTTCAAACAACAAAAAAGAGTTTTTCCAAAATAGCCAGCCTCCAACAGAGTTTGAAATGTGTTTATTTATATTGCTATAAATATGGCACATCTGATCCAGTTTTCCACTGGTTCCATGTTTTTCAGTGATTTGAGCCAGTTTTTTAAAGGCCAGAATCAGGAAGTTATTTGATATGAGTCCACATTCTTTCCAAATAATCAAAGTTAATCCTTGTTTCTTCTTTTTTAATCAGACATTATATGTCTGCAGTGTCATCATTAAAAAAAAAGATAGAATCATTTATTAAGTAGAGTGTGATATTTGAGGACACTCCCATTGAGCCTTCAGCAAGTTTAAGTGTGAACATCCCTGGAATTTCTTTACAGTTCCAGAAAGTCAAAGCAACAACTGCTCATTTTGTAGACTCCTGATTACGCTCTTTGCTTGTAAGACGCTATCTCTGAGCTCTCCAGTTGGCACCGGTTGACACAAAATAGCAGAAAAGTAAAGGGATTTCCAGACAAGTGAAGGTGCTTTGATCGACTGAGTAAGTGTATGTGGCTAATCTTTAAAAAACAAATGGTATGCTGCCAACGCTTGGCTATTTTTATTATTACCACTTACCATGATTATTATTGTTGCTGACTTTATTTCAAAAACTTTCAGAGGCATTTTTCCAAGAACCCTCAGAGTCAAGAAAGAGAAATGATTTCTTCCACATCTAACAGGACAACCAAATAAGTCTTAACCCAAAGGAAAAAAAATTGCACTTGCAAAGTTCATATTGAGGAACACTTTGAAGGATTCAGCCAGACTTCTCTGAAACGTACAGATCTGCACTCACAAATGGAACAAACGTTTGCTGGATTCTCTAGCGCTAACAAAGGAAAAGTGTCCTAGGGCTATGATCTGAAACCCTGTAACTGATCTTTCTATTTGCATAGCAACATGCCACTCTAAAAAAAGAATCCCCATAATACAGAGATACTTAAAGCAGAGTGATAAATACCCCGTCTTCAGGGTAAAATAGGAAGCAAATATACAGAATCTCTCTGTTGTTTCTACTAAATAAAGAAAATCATCTTCAACAACAATAACCTAGGTACTTCGTAACTCCTCACTTTGAGCAATTGATTTTTTAAAAAGTATCTTTGCAGCCTCTGGGCACTGTATAGATACAAAGTATTTTTGTACCTTAGGTCTGTCTTCCTGTTTAATCCTCCGTTATCCTAATAACTCATAACACAATGGAGATGCTTGCATGCCTAATTTCCATAAATTACACAGCCTGACGTTTTCATAAAGACAAATTCCAATTGTAAACTATTAAACCTAATTCAGCGCCCTTTGATGTCTCTGAGAAAGACTGGGGTGGGGGTGGGGGCGCGGGGTAGTTAAGCATTCCCACATGGGAATGCATTCTCTGGAGTAGGTGAAAAGAAAGAAGGGAGGTAATATTTTGCCTCTCATATCTCTTCATTAACTTGGCTGCGTTCTTCTGAGTCCCAAGTTTGTCCCATTACACACAATTTTAAAAAATGAATCCCATACTCTGGGCACAAGCTAACGGATATCACGTCTCGAAAGCTCCAGCTAAAGGAAATCTGTTTCTTCTTTGGGCCTCTGACTTCATTTTTCACTCTTAAGATGGAAGCTGTGTCCAGCTGCCTCACTCCAATCAATTCATAGTCTTAACTCTTTGGATTATTTCATGTTCATTTTTTCCCCGCTCATTGTTTCTAAACTCTTCTTCGAAGCCCCCATGGAACTAGTCTTGAGATCAAAGCAAAAGCCTCTGAGGCTTTCTCTCCCTTCAGTACCTTCAAGTTTTCATCATTGAGCTGTGGAATTTCCTCCAGAGATCTTGCTCTCTGCATCCTGTTGACATAATTTAACATACAGGTTATAAAGACTTCTGGGAGCCTTCTCCTTCCTGTTTACTTTCACTCCTCAATGGAGCCTGCTGGTCCAAGGAGGGTGCTTTTACATCTGAAAGCCAGACCCCCCACCTCCCCAGAGCAGGAAAGGTGTGAAAAGCAAACATCAGAAAGCAAATACAGTGGCTTTTCAACAGTTCGCAGCGCTTTGCTTTAGTCTGAGAGGTGATTCAAGGGAGGGGAATTCTGAGCAGGAGACAGGATGGGGACCGTGGATACATTTCTCGCCCTGCTGAGTTAGTACTTCACAGACTTGCTTTGTTATGAGAGGTGAAGTGTTATGAATTCCTGGAACCTCGCCCCCCAACCCCATATGCAAATAGAAATTCCCCCTTTGGACACAGGAGAAGGCACTCTGGGATGGAGTCTGAGCCACTTCACTGAAGCTGGTGAATTGGAAGGTATCAGAGTCCCATCATGACTCCCATTGGGATCATCCAAGCACAAGTCTGGGAAGAAGAACTGGTCCCCATTGCGGTTTGCAAAGGCTGGCTGGAAACCATGAGCCCCGGCCAGAAGTCTCCATGTGGGTCATCTCTGATTTAGATGAGTCAAAATGTCATAACAGAGCAGCATCCTGGACTCTGTAAGCACAATACAATGCAGCTGTTGAGGCCGGGGGTGCTGGAATGCGAGTGGGTGTGAACCTGAGGTGTGTGTGGGGGGGGGGGTGTCCCCTGCCAGGGTGGCACTCTAAGGCTGGAGGCAGGCCTCCAGTAGAGGATAGACGAGATCTTTTACATTCGAGCTGTCCTGGCGGGGGTGGGTGGGGTCAAAATTTCAGGGAAGGGAGAGCAAACTTTATAGCTCCTGATCCCCATGAAGATTTCCTGAAATCCGTTTTGTAAGCTGACAGCAGGAAAGGTGGACATACATATCTGGGCTAAGAAAGGTCAGGGGTGCAGTGGGGAGCAGAACCCCAGTGTTTGGGTTCTGGGCATCCTAATGCCAACAGAAGCCGGCCCCTTTACATCTTGATTTATACCTCCCTTTCATGGCAATCTCGCTTTTAAACATTAGGCGCTGTGATTAGCATCCTGCTAATAGAGTCTGGGGCATGTGATGTTCTAATTCCACACCCGTGTCTAGGCTCAAGGACCCGTATGTACCCGTGTCTAGCTAGACTCAAGCACCTCTGGCACCTGACTGGGAAAAATGACTTTAAAGATCATACTTTGGGTCTCATGCTTGCAGGAGTGTCAGTTCACTTCCTTAAAGCCCATTCCTCAGTTTTGTTTTTTGTTTTTTGTTTTTTGCTTTTTGGGTCACACCCGAGACACTCAGGGGTTACTCCTAGCTCTGCACTCAGGAATTACTCCTGGCGGTGCTCGGGAGACCATATGGGATGCCGGGGACCGAACTCGAGCCGGCACAGGCCAGCTGCGTGCAAGGCAAACGCCCTACCCGCTGGGCTATCGCTCTGGGGCCCCCCCATTCCCTCAGTTTTAACCATGATAAAAAACACCTCCTTAACTAGCTTTTTGTGGTGGAACTCAGTCCTTGACCATTGATTTGGTTTTTTTGGATCACACCTGATGATGCTCCAGGGCTACCCCTGGCACTGCACAGAGGAACATATGGATGCCAGGGATGGAACCAGGGTGTGCTGTAAGCAAGGCAAATGTCCTCCTGGCTGTACTATCTCTCTGGCCCCCTTTGAAAAAATTTTAAGTGAAAGTTCTATAGCACTAAGTGAATTCAATCCCTTGGGCACCCATCACTGCTGCTCATCTTCAGATTTTTTTTTTGCTCTCATAAAATTGGAGTTTCCTGCCTATAAAACACCTAGACCCCATTTGCTCTCCCTCCAGCCAAGTTCTCGCCTTTCCATTCTACTCTCTGTCTTTAGGATTATGAGAACCCTGAGTGCCTCCTGTAAGGAATCCTAGATTTGTCCCATTGCACCCTGCTCACATCTCATTGGCTATAGAAAGTCACATGGTCTTGGGTAAATTCACCAAAACACAGAAGTAAACTCCTTCCCTGTGTTAAAGAGGAGCTAAATGAATATTACTGAATAGCAACTGGGTTTATCCCAGAACATATTTTATCTTGAGATCATAATATAATATATATACACTCTTGAGCAAAAATTACAAGTATCTATTTTTTTGTGTCATCTTTATCAAGATTAATGATTATTGATATGCCTGGATTATAAAATGTGTGTGATCATGAAATTGGATTTAATATTTTTAAAATTAAGGCTATAAAATTTAGTGATTGCTGTGAACATAGTTTTGCCCTCTTCAAATCCATAACTGCTAATATGATGACATTTGGAAATGGGGGCCTTTGAGCGCTATTAGGTTTAGATGAGCTCATGAGAGTGGAATTACTGTCCTTAAAAGAAGCAATAGCAGACAGGTTTCCCTTCTTTCTCTCTGGACACCATGGCACTGTGGATGCCTGCAAGTCAGAATAGCACAGATGCTAGTGGCTCTCTGATTTTATTTCTGATCTCTAAGACCGTGAAACTACATATTTTCTTTGACTTTAAATTCCCCCTTTCTTTAGTACTTTGTTATGATTGCTCTAGGGTGTGAAGGCAACATCCTTCTTTAAAACAAAGGAAACAATACCCTGCAAGCATCTTTGGACTCCTATATGCATCTTTAGATTTGTGGGATGTATTTGTATGCATGGGATGATAGCAGGACACCATAGACTGGCTAACTTAAGCAATGTAAATTCATTTCTCAGTTGTGGGGGCTAGTGTTTGAGGTCAAGGTGCTATCAAGGTTGATGTTCTGAGCCTCTTCTCTTAGCTCCTTTGCATCTCCCAGCACGGTGTGTTCTCAGAACTTTTCTCTCTGTGCCATGCTAAAGGACTAAGATGGGAATTTGCATATTCCAAACAGAAACATATATTTCTGGTCATATACTGAATGATATGAAGCCTGATCATTCTGAGTGGGACCTAGAGCAGAAAAGACAGTGCCATAGGTCTAGGACAAGAAAATATTAGTCCTTCTCTTGAATCACATGTATTCAGACGCTGTGTTATTGGAAATGTCTGTGGTGCAGATGCTCTCGTAGAAGTGCTCTTGAGTGTGTTATTAGGCCCTGCTATGGCCCCAACTTTGTAAGCCCTGGGGCCTGAACAGACAAGTTGTTACTCAAGCTTGCCCTGATCCCCCAACCATGCATATTTATCCTGGTCATCTGATCAGTATAGTTTTACCACCAGTTGTGGGCAAGATGTCTTCAGGATTGATTAAGGACATGACTGGAACAGGACAAACCACTTCTCTTGTCTTTAAGTTTGCATGATCTTTTTAGGATGAAATGTTTGAAATATGTTTTTCTCTAAGTTTATTGGCTATATGGATTTGTGTGGGCTGTGACACATGTAACAGCCTTGGAAGGCCTATATAATCCCTGCTTTCTTTCTCCCCCGGAGTCGAACTTTCTCACTAGGACCTGCCTGTCTCAGTGAAGTGATCAGCCCCAGCTAGCTGGAATAAACCCTGTGTGTTATTGCATTACGAGTGTGGTTCTTTGTCATCCGAGCAGGGACGTGGACAAACAGAGCGAGGGCTCCAACAGTATGAAGCACAAGACAGGTCTTTTTAATTCTGGAATAAGGGACGGAAAATGTGATGCCATTTGAGAAACAGCTGTTGGCATACCAGCAGACATTGGTACAGAAGGATTGTTTGAAAGTCAGATAGTAAATAACCCTAGGGTCAGAACGTCTTATTGTGTGCCGGGTTTTGTTATATGAACCATAATGTCATGAAATTGGGCAAGGCCTCAGTGAGATGCTACATCTAGGTACTTCTTCCAAAGGGGTGTTAGGAGGACTGGAGGGTAAGTGGTCTTCCTGGAACAGGTCCTCCACATACCACCTACAATAGTTACCAGTGCTCCTTGGCTGAAGTGTACCTATGCTTGTAGAAAGTCCTATAGGAAAATTTGAAGGAAGGAAAGATTGTTTGAATGATAGATTGCCTTGGTGTTTAGGTAAAGCTCTAATATAGATGAGGGTTGTAGTGGCAATTCCATTTCAGGGTGGTTGTGAGGACACTGGATTGAGGAGGTGAATTTTCCTAGTGGACGGAGCTGTAAGTAATTCTTTACTCATTCATTTGAAGGAGTAGAGGACTGAGGGGAGACAGACTGCAGATTATTGGCAGAGATACATGGCTTGACCCTTTAGAACAAATGGCATTCAAGGCAGGACTAAAAAGATTAAAGACAAGAACTTTTAAGATAGAGGCATATAGATGAACATATGAGAGACCACATAGGATATGTAGATGTTTGTTTTATATAGCAATGTTAAGCAGAAAGCAATTTTTTTTAGACACTGGAGAAAATTACCAGCTGGCATTGGATTGTTCAGAATTTTCCTGGCATGAGGGTTCCTTGAGAGGGAAGGGATGGAGGTGGATATGATGAGACAGAGGGGTCATATCTGGTCATAACAGCAGGAACAGGACATTCTAAGTCTCATTCAATTATTGCTGCCTCTGGACATGGAAAATTTCAGCTACAGAGATAAATATTGAACCTCAAAGACTCATCACTTAGACAACTATCTAGAGAGATGGTAGCAGCTTGACAACATGGGTTTTCTGACTTCAGTCAAGCATTCATCTGCTTCAGGTAGAGCTTCACACGTGCTTCTGCTTATGGCCGTGAATCAGATAATAACACAGTGTCTCACGAATAGCTCTGAATCACATCATGCACAACTTTCAACCAGGGGAGCTTTGTAGTTAAGAGTTTGTGAGAGTGTGCCCTTGGCTATTAGTCACGTAACACAGAGGGTCAGACTAAATGCAGCTGATTTCTTTGAATGCTCTCAGAGTTCAAGCTTTACAACTAAAGTAACAGAGAGAAATCCAACAATGGGATATTAATCCTGGAGGATGCAGTATTTCCTTGATTTAGAGACCTGATATGACACTATTTCTACAGCAGGCTGAGTTGAAGCGCTAAGGACCAAGGTGTGATAACAGGGGTGGTCCCATTTATCATCTCCCTCAATGATACAGTGGAGAATATTGTTGTAAATGGTTGCTAATCTGCAGTTTCTGCTGAGTTGGAGTTCCTGATCTCAAAGGGGGACCAATAGATTCAGCAAATGTCTCATTGAATTAAAATTAACATCTGCTATTCTGGATTCTACGTACCTAGAAAAATAGAAGGCAAAAAAAAAAGAGACCATAATGGCAGGGACCACTGACCTTGATTGGACGGAAAATATAGGGTTACTTATTCACTGGAATGACAGGGAGGGACCTATGAGGAAACCATAGGTCATCAGGTGATCATCATGTTTGACCTCACTAAAACTGTGAGTGTTTACATGCAGGAACACTGACCTGAGAATATGTCTGTACATTGTCCCAGTCCTCACAGTATTAAGGTTTGGGTCATACCATCAAGGAGAGCCACCCAAATATGCCAGGATGACCCCAGAGTTGGGAAGCAGTATTTTGAGTAGTTACAAATCTTTTGTACTGAGATCAGCTGCCCCAGAGACTCTACTTTATTCTATCAAATTCCCTTTCCTGCTTTTGCCCAGGCTAGGAGGTTCTATATACACTGTATGCTCCTGTGAACAGTTTCAATTTAAGCTGGTCTTTCTGTCAGAGCGTTCTTCAAAAAGTTTACCCTGTGTGTCTAAGCTTTTCTTTCTTTTTTTTAAAAATTTTTTATTTTTACAATTACAAAGATATACAATTAAAAAGTTCATATTTGGGTTTTGGTCATACAGTGTTCCAGCACCCATCCCGCCACCAGTGCCCATCTCCCACCACCAACGTCCCCAGTTCCCCCCCCCCTCCCCCAGCCCAGCTCCATGGCAGGTTCTTTATTTCTTTCCATTTCTCTCTCTTTCTCTTTTCCTTCCCTCCAGACTATGGATTACAGAAAATACATTAAAGGGTTGTCATGTGTATCTTTTTGCCTCTATTTAATGCTCAGTTCTAGGTTGGCATTAGTACCCTCAACAATTGTTAGCACACTGTTCCATTTTCTGTCTTACCTAACCTCTGACTCCCCACACGTTTGTGATAATTTCCACCTTTGACAAGACCTCCTGATATATGTTTCACTTGACCTTGGATATTGGTATCTTAATATGTACATATATATTTATGTTATGCAGATAAATGCAGTCATTCTGTGTCTGTCTCTCTCCTTCTGGCTAATTTCGCTCAACATAATCTTCTCCATGTCCATCCATTTATAGGCAAATTTTATAACTTCATTTTTCCTAATAGCTGCATAGTATTCCATTGTGTAGATGTACCAAAGCTTCTTTATCCAGTCATCGATTTTCGGGCACTCTGGTTGCTTCCAGATTCTGGCTATTGTGAATAATGCTGCTATGAACATAAAAGTAGGGATGGTGTTTCCACTGGCGTATTTTTGGTTTCCCAGAGTAGATTCCCAGGAGTGGTATGGCTGGGTCAAATGGGAGTCCAGGCTGTTATTACCTATGAATGGCACTTTTCAGGGTGAAATGATTTAAGTACATTTAACCATGTTGGTGTGTATGTTTTCTGCACACAACTATGCATTGGAACCTTCATGAGAAAGAAAGCTAACTTTTGATCTCCCTTGGAGGAGTCAGTGGAGCACACCTGAAACTGGAAAAAACTATATGAAAGAGAAAAAATCTATGTGAAAGAGAAAGCAAATAAGAATATTCAGTTCAAAGGACTCAGAGTGATGCATGGTGGGAGAGAAAATGCGGCAGGATGAGATCTCTCTTTGCTTGGAAAGGGGAATGCTCTGCCTTCTTCACTATGTGCATGCCTACATTTTTAATGATTAAAAACATTAAAAAGGAAAGAAATATGATTATCTACTGAGTAATAGGAATACTTTAGAATGAATTTGTGTCTTAATTCTTCATCCCATTTCCTCTTTATGCTAAACAATTTAGCATTTACGATTTAACATTATTAGTATTAAATTATAAATTGTAATATCATTTATCGTCTGTTTCATGTTTAACTTTATATTATACACTTTAGTTGCAAACCATTTTCTAAGTTTTATAATTAAATTTGTTTTATTTTATAGGTTGCTTTGTTTCAGTTCGTTCTCTCCCTTCTTTCCTTTTCTTTACTTCTTGCCTCCCTTGTTGAACTAACCTCTTTTATCTCCTTCCTCCCTGAATTTCTTTCCTTCAGTTCTGTATTTATTCTTTCTTCTTTCCCTTCCCCTCCCATTCCTTCTCCTTTATCCCCCATCCTTCCCCTCCCTTCCCTTCTCTTCTATTATTCTCTAGTTACTTATCTCTACCCTATTGCGATACACCTTTTGGTATTATTTCTATAATGCCAGGGAGTGCACATAGACCCTTGCATCTTGGGATAAATTTCAAGGACTGCATTATTAAAGGATGGTACAGTAAAAAAAATTCCCAGTTTGAGCAAAGATGTTCTCTGTTTGTGAGTGTTAACTAAAGAATTGTGTTCAGTGATAAAACCTCTGATTTGATAATATATAAGAACAATTAGAATGAAATTAGTTAAAAATATAAATTGAAATAGCAAAATTTTAGATTATAACAGTATTTACCTAAACATTATTTTTCATGAGGGAATGGCAATTTAAATTACTAGTATATGTGTGGGTGTTTTAATGATAGCCTTAAATAAATAATAAATTTTGCTAAATATATCTTGGTGTGTGTCATTGAAAACATCGATCTATCTTTATTTTAAGGACATTTGATGTTGACTGTTCAAGTGGCAGATATCCCAGTGGGCTACTATATTTACTATTCAGAAGGGTAGACAGAAATTAAGACTGTTTTATTAATAGTAACTTTAGTAATAGTGATAGGAACTTTAGTAATAGTAGCTTTTAATATTCACATAAAAGAGATAATGAAGGAGCAGCAGAGGTAGGGTTTGAATGAGCTTCTTACTCTTACTCAAGCAACTCCTGAGATGTCTGAATATTAGCAATTCTGATTCTTTAGGAGAATTAGTGTTAGAGCCCAATTAAAAGTGGGAATGGCTGAGCAGACAGGGCATCACGTATGGATCACTTTGGGTTGAAGATTAGAGTAGGGCTTCTAATAGGAAAGAAGATCTGACTTATAAAGAGATTAGCACTCATGTGAGTGGCGCACAGATACAGTTATAAAAATATCACATACTTGTGGACCAATGGTTCTTATAATATGGTCATAATAGTCCTTGCAAAGGACTCCAATTGTGTTGGTACCATCTGGTTGCAACTAATTTGAAGCCTCCTGATATATGAACTTCTATCTCAAACTTCTACCATCTGTTGTTCTGGAAATTCTTCTTTGCTTGACTTCCTCCTTCCTCTGAGTTCCCTGTATGCACAGATCTGCTATCATTGTCGCCGCTCATCATCATCATCGCATCATCATCATCATCATCATCATCATCAGTGTCACTCAGAAATGAGGCAATTATTTATTTGCATGTATAGCTCTACACAGGATTGTAAACTCGTTTATGGCAGTGCTTCCTTCCTTCCTTCCATCTTTCCTTCCTTCCTTCCTTCCATCTTTCCTTCCTTCCTTCCTTCCATCCTTCCTTCCTTCCTTCCTTCCTCCCATCACTCCCTCTCTCCCTCCCTCCTGCTCTCTCTCACTCTTTCTTTCTTTCTTTCTTTCTTTCTTTCTTTTTTTTCTCTTTTTCTTTCTTTCTTTCTTTCTTTCTTTCTTTCTTTCTTTCTTTCTTTCTTTCTTTCTTTCTTTCTTTCTTTCTTTCTTTCTTTCTTTCTTTCTTTCTTTCTTTCTTTCTCTCTCTCTCTCTCTCTCTTTCTTTCTTTCTTTCTTTCTTTCTCTCTCTCTCTCTCTCTCTCTTTCTTTCTTTCTTTCTTTTTGGGGTCACACCTGGTGACACTCAAGTGGGACCATATGGGATGCCAGGGATCGAGCCTCGAATAGCCACTTGCAAGGCAAACGTTCTACCTGCTATACTATCCTGTGTCGAGGAAGCTGCTGGGGTCTCAAACAGTACCAGGAAGCGAGTTCCCTTCTACCTCCGAGCTGGTGGGGAATGGATGAAAACTCAGGAATCCTACGCAGTTTTACTATCACAGGTTCCGATATACTATCCAAGAGCAGGGATAACCTCGGGACTCTGGGCTTTCAGCTAGGCCCCAGCCATGTGTAGGCCAAGATGGCTGCCACCACGTGTTGAAGCCCAACAAAGAATGAAGAGGGATGGAGAAGCAAAACGCCAAAAGAAGCCGAAATGGCAAAAGAGGAGCTTCTTTCTTCTTGCTGCTTATTTTATATATAGAAATCCGCCAAACTTCCCAGCCCAGCCAATTGTGGGCTGGTCTATCTAGAGAGGAAAACAGGAAAATTGCTCTATAGAAATGTAGCAACTTTGGGGGCCTGAGTGATGGCACAGCGGGTAGGGCATTTGCCTTGCACGCAGCCAACCCGGGTTCGATCCCTGGCATCCCATATGGTCCCCCGAGCACTGCCAGGAGTAATTCCTGAGAGAAGAGCCAGGAGTAACCACTGAGCATCACCGGGTGTGACCCAGAAAAAGCAAAAAAACCCAAAAGAGAGCCCAAAAAAGAGAGAGCACAAGAGAGGAAGCAGGCTAGTTTTATCCCCCTGCAAATCAAACCTCCCTCTATTATGGGAAGCAGGGAGGGTCAAATGCCCTCAGGTAATTTTTCCCAGCACCTTACCTAGGCCCTTTTAGATGCTAATGTCTTGAGCCAAGATCTGCCTGGAAATGCCTTTATTGGGTAGAGAAGGGGTTTCTGAGATGGCATGCCTCTGTACCAAAGACTTTAGTAATGCCAGTTAAATATTTCTCCAAGACTTCACAAGAGTTTCCTCTACTTCATGGTAATTTTGTATTTTAGTTGCCTTTGAGTTATCAGGGAGCCATGCTTGCTTGCTTGGAGGCAAACAGCATTTCTCTCTGGTCTAATTACTTAGAGATCCAGTGTGGCCAGGCAAATATGCTCGTAAGATCTAGCTAGTCCCACGATGATTTTGGTAGCATGAGAGAATATTTATACCAGCCAACACAAAATACATGGTCAGATAAACTGCCACAATTAAACAACCTCACTATCTACGCAGTGACCTGCAGGAGGCAATCCAGGGCAGATGCAGAGACTCTTAGGTGTCCTGCAACAATCCTGCTTGGCCTGAGTGCTTTAGATTCTTCAAAGGACTTATCTGCATATCCTAATTGAAAATCTATACAGTAACATCTGATCAGTAGTAGAACTTGGATTTGAACCAGCTTTGGTTATAACATAAATGAATACATGGGAAACAGATACACTTGCAGACTGGTGTAGGCTTGGGGTCTGGGAATACAATGAAGACTTCTATGAAACTACACATAGAAAATTAGCCCTCCATGATGACTTCTTGGAGGTGGTTGTCCTAACAAAGAACTCTCAATTGTTCCTTGATAAATCTGTTGGAATAATATACACAAATTCCATTGGAGACTTTTTTTTTCCTTCAAAAGAGCTGCTTAGATGATTGAGAACCAGTGGAGGGGTAAGCTGGGGACCTTGCTATGTGCTATACTTTCCAAGAGCAGTCGTTTCTCCTCACATTGTAGAAGCAGAAAAACAGACTCTAAAGAGTTTGCTCTAGGAACTTATTCAGTCCTGCAGGGAACCAATATTTCTACTCTCTCCTACAGAGATATCTCAAATGTGCTTTTCATCCCTCTCACCTAATTTATGCAAAGAATCTCTTGCCCTAGGGGCTGTTCTGCTTTTAATGAATTCACTTTGATGACAAGTAAATGTGGCAGGTGTTTCAGGAGGCATACAAAGCAGTTCATCCAGGGATAGTTTAACTTTAAAATCACCTCACATGTGTAATATGTCTGAGCTTAACAGTTTGGTGGAAATGTGTGCGTTTATTTCCTTGTTCTTCTCTCTACATCTGGAACATTCTCTTTTCAACTTACTACCTACCTGGTTGTTGGATCAAGAATGAGGGATACTTTAGGTTACTCCTGACCTGCAAATTTCCATTGTACCAGCTTATAGCCAGGAATCAACTAACTTCTCCATTATTTTGAATATATAGATATGTAAATTTCAAGCCTATGAAATGAGTTCACAATTGGGAAGGAGGGTTAGATGAGATGATCTCTCCAAGTCTAATTCATTGTGTTAAGGATTCACTCTGGTGATTCCTTGAGCTCAGGTTTCAAAATATAGAAGGACATATATAAGTAAATATTACACAAAAGGTTCAAAGTCAGCATGAAGAACACACCATGTGTATCAACAGTTTTCATGTTGTCTCTTGTGCTTGTGTATAACACCACCATCCCAACCCTTCATTTACCCCAAAAAAAGCTATCTAGATCCAATCTTTGGCATTACAACTGCATCACCTGCCACTGTTCGAAGTATTTCTGTCTCTATATTTGTCCTAAACTGTTCCTCTTGTGTGACTCCCGATTAGATCAGTCTTAATGAACTAGAGTTGACTTATTATTTAATAATGGCAAATTTTTCTAATGCAATTAACACATTTTTCCATTCAAGAGCTACATATTTTTGCTAGGACATGAGCGTGAAACAAGAGAACATTATATGAGGAATCAGAAGAGGGGCAAAGAGGCAATAATGTCTCTTAAGGGTTGAATAATAGCCAGGGAAAGAACACTTGAAGGATTGAGGTGGGATGTCCACTTACTGCTGCCTTTCCACCCCCCCACCCCTTGAGAGGAATAATGTTCTCTACTTTTTATGACTTATATAAGTCCCATGATATAAAACAGCTTTTCAATGACTAAAGAGGTTTTGTGATGGGTTTAGTAACTAACTAAATGAATGGAGGCCAGATGGTGGGATGAGAAGTACACAGGGGCAGGAAGCAATTCTGGACAGAAACCTTCACACAGATGCCAACTGATAACCAATAAGTAAAACGGGGCTGGTATTTCTACTATTTTTTCTTATTACTGGCTATTTCCAAAATCTAACACATTACATAACATAGAGTCAGTATCTAATAAGTATTTGGTATGTATGACAAGATGTCTACAAGAATCAGATGTGACAATTATGATTATGTGAACATTATTACGTGGTTTGTGTAGACAAAGCAGAGTGTAGGACTTATCTGGGAGGAATACAGGAGCTGAAAGTAGGAGTCCTGTATGTAACTTCCCTTCTCCTACCTTAATGCGTGCTTCTTAAGTACTGGGAGAGGGTAAGCAAATCTATAACTACTCGTGTTTAAACTGATGAAAGGACTTTAAAACAGAAGAGCACACATTGACCTTAATTGACTACTTTAATTGTTGTTCTGCCTATGGAAATGGAGGCTTGAGAAAATACACAGTCAGTTCCAGGAAAAGAAGTTGCAGTGTGGAACTCAGCCCTCAGTGCACTTTCTATCATCTGCTTCTTGGCTGCCAGCCTAGAAGTTTGGCTGAGTTTGACCCTTTGTCAAACTCAAAGGTGCGTATAACACGGGATAACATAGAACATTCAGACAACACATGTAATCAAATTGCCTTAACTCGAGAATCTGCTGTATCTCATTTGCATTTTACATTTTAAAATCACAAAATTAGGGAATAAGTAAGGGTCAAGTTAGGGAGTCTTCCTTTTGGACTTACCTCACTGTGCTGTATGGGCTTGTTACTCCCAGTTTACCATTGCTAGATAGACCCAACACACCCACACCAACACATTCTCTCTCCTTTATCTACTTCTCTCTCTACTTTGTTCTGTTTCCTTCTCCCATTTACAAACATACTAAATTCCAAGTTCTGTTCTTCATGAACAGCTATGGAGCTGTTCCTAGTGCGCCTTCCTACTAAATCTACGAAGCCTTGATTTATATTGGGCTTTCATTCATCTATTACTCTCCAACGTTTTCCTTTCCACTTCAGTGAACATAAATATACTTTAAAAAATTTCAATTCCAAAATATTGCTTCCTCCTTGATTACATCCCTTTTCAGTGCCCAGAGATAAAAGTAAGTCTCTCTCTTTTGTGTTCATTTCTTCTTAGTAGCCACTTTCCCCCAACAGTTATATCACTTTGTAATTGTGCAGGTAATTAGCATTGTGCTCTTCCCTGCTTATTTAGACACAGATAGGCAGTGTCTACATCATCATTGTATCTTGGGGACTTAGTATAATCTCTAGTCCATAACAAGACAATTTTTTCAATGGGTGTTCTTTGCAGAATTTTCCAGCTCAGATGAGCAAAGATTAAATGAATAAATGGGTTTTAAGATTAGAAATACAATTGGATTGCGTTTCTAAAGAAACCTTCTGGACCTCAGGTCTTAGCTGATATTGATGAAACTTCTTAGCATTTCAGAGTCTGAGATAAGTCAAATTAAGTTCCACTGTGAAGAGATGTTACGGTGGACAGCACCTGACTAGATTTGAGCTTCAACTCTCATTTTGGCCACTCACTACCTATGTGACCTTGGGAAACTCACTGGACACGTTTGACTTCAATTTCTTCTTTTATTTAAGGAAAGTAATAGCTATCTTCAAATGACGTTACAAGTTAAAAATGTGCTAACGTAGCTGGTCTTTGGAGATTGTAAAGCAATATTATTTCTCAGGATAATATCTTTGGGGAAGTTCTCTGTGTCCCCTTTCATGCCTCTTTCAAATTAGAAGCAGGGAAACAAAACCTAGAACAGGATTTACAGTGTATTGATTGGGAGAATAACATAAGAAACAATTTTATAATAACTAGTGCTGCAATCATTGCTAAGATTGGCTCTTGTTTTTAATGAAACATGATTCTGTGAAATAGTAGTTAGCTAAATGTCAAATGAAGGTTATTCCATTAAAATGCTGTTTTCCTCCAATCAAGGAGAAGCTTTATTACTTTATTACTTTATGCCTTTATTACTATTACAGAGTAGCGCTATTAGTGTTTTTTGTGTTTATGCAATTTCCTCTGACTGGAGGAATTTCTGCAATTCTTTATTTAGGCTTCTAACCATAGAACTATTTGGCTTGGAATTTTTGTGTTAATGAAAAATTACACTTTTCAATATGGAACATGTATTAAAGTAACTCTATCATATTATTTATGCATATGTGTGTTTGTGCATGACATAATTTGCTATTCTAAAATGGAAACATATGTTAAAGCAAAACATACTCAGTGTTTTGTCTTGATACTGAATTTGGTGAAATGCAGTTTGCCACACAATAAGAAATAGCTTTAACATCAGAAAACTGAATGTCTTAATACTGTGCTTAGCAAATGAGTTCAGACAAATAAGTTTAACTTTTTAAAGCTCAGTTTGCCCATCTATGAAAACAAACTTATAATGCTTTATTCACTCTTACTTGTAAGGTCAACTGTAATTCACTAAAATAGAGCACCTTGACATTGAAATGTATACTAAGAGTAAAATAAAAGACATTACTTTGAAGTTGAGAGCATAACTTTTGGGGGTAGACATATTGACCTTATATTGTTTCTACCAATTATTAACTGGATGTGATTAGGCTGTTTTCTTAGAACATGCAACTGTCTATAGCCCCATCTGTTCAAAACGGGAAAAGGGATTCACTACAGAGTAGTTATGAAGAACGCATGGGGTGATCTTTATAAAATACTTTGCAAATGAGGCTATTCAAATATGAGCAATTCCAGGATCCTCTTTATCCCTGCCTTCAAATCCAGTCAAACCAGACATTTTATTTTTTTAGAACAATTAGTTGAATACATTTTCACATACAATGTTCAGATCTTCATTTTGCTCAGAGCTATGGCAAGTTCTTTTATTTTTTAAGAAATAAAGTATCTAGGCTCAAATTGTGATAAATTGTGAATCTCTTCTCCCCAAAATGCTTCCTCTTGCCACATGACCTTGATAAATGAGTAAGTGGAGATCACATGCTGATATTCTTTGTGAGCTTATTCATGACTTCTGACAAATGAAGAAGAGATTGCTTTTATTTTCTTTGTTATTTTATTTTATTTAGGAAGAATTTAGGAAATAGGAAAATATGAAAAAAATGGACATGCTAGGAAACTTATTCATTGCTAATCCATCAGATTTTTGACCTGCACTCCATGCTGACGAGTCCAGAGCAATGGCTTTCTGGGAGGGTAATGATAAATGTCTTTAGAACAGCCACTTCCTTTGTCTTTTCTGCACATAAATGAAACCACTTTTATGTCAACTGAATGGAGTTAGTTCCAAATCTATCACATTTATTTCTTGTCCTTTTCATTATTTTTGTCCCTTTATAGTTTCCTTTTGGAATGTTTCACAGCATACTCATGCATTTACATGCATTTAGCACATTAATATACATGTATGTATTTATGCCTTGCATCTCTGCACAAAACACATATCATTTGTATATATTTATGTATTTACATGTGTCTACAGACATACACATGTATATCTCTGTATTATATATAGGAAAATGCATGTATATACGTTTGTGTGACATATCAGAACAAGTACTCATAGAGTTCAGGGTCTCACACATAATTCTAGAATTTTAGACCTCACAGAAGCCATTGACAGCTGGCATTTTTTTCTTCAAAATAGATTTGTCAGAATTTCCTTGGAAACAACCCACCACTAGGGTAGCTGTGAACTATGCCTTATTCCAAAGCACCTTGGGAAATCACTCTGTTAAGGGCGTGTTATGGGTTTTATTTTTCAGTTTTTTATTGTTTGAAAAAATATGATAGACAAAACTGTACTTGGGAACATGCAAGATAGACCTGCGCATTCCCAGACCTAGAGAGACCCTTAAAAGCTCTTCTTTTTACTTGTCCCTCTAGATTCCAAAAGTAAAACAGAAGCACTAGAGACTTTCAGGTAATGCTGCCAAGATGTAATTTGCAGCATTACAATACCAGTACTACCAGCATCAATCGTTTTTATTTTTAAAGCTTTTTTTTGACAGGAGCTCTGAGGGTAATTTTGTTAATTGTAGAAAGAAACATTTTCAAAACTGAAAATACTGAATCTGATAATAATGCACAATCTGAATACTTCAAATCTTATCCTTAATGTCATAAAACTATATGCTTTAATTGAAAAATTAATGTTTGTCTTTGATCCTATGATCATTTATCCATTCACCAAAGCATCCATCCAATAACACTTACTGAGCATTTATCATAACAGTCTGTACTACAATGGAGATAATGATGAAGACCTAGTCTAGGCCCTCAAGTTTTTCACATAATTTAGGAGATACCCTTATAAAATATAAATTTTTATGGAGCTTCAATTAAGGATAAAATATAGCTAAATGCCTTGGGAGAGGTATAGAGAATTATTACTAGGGTATTGTAATGTAAATATTACATCCAGCAGTCTTAAAGTAAAGGATTTCTTGAAGCAAACACTAAAGAGGCATGCTAGTTATCAGCGGACAGGCAGGGATAAACGTATATAGTTTGGGCAGCTAATGAAGAGAGGAATATTGGATGATTTAGTGCATGAAGGAGATAATGATAGAGAAATTGGATGGATGGGGTTTGACCTTGAGAGGCAGGCACTGACATTGAGGCTAAGAGGTCTCATTAAGTATATACCGCATGGACACTCAATGGTATATACCTTGGGGGAGGAAAATCAACAATGAAAACCACTCTCCAGAGGTAAAAAGTGTCATTTTGTGAGCTAAGGGAATGGGGAACCTTAAATAAAAGTTGAGAAACAAAGCATGAGAATGATGTTGATACAATGAACAGTTGCACACCCATTGAAGAGGATGCCAGCTTGAAGTCATGTTGTGTGAAGCAGAAGCTAAAGGCCTATTAGTAAGAGATGCATAAATATGTTTTATAAGCATGGGTCAGATTCAGAATTTTTCAGGGCTTAATTCTGCTTCTGTGCTCAGGGATCACTTCTGACAGTGTTTGGAGGTGGTTCCTGGGGACTGAACCCGGTGGGCCATGTGCTAGAGAAGGGCCCTACCCACTGTAATCTCTCTCTGGCCCTAGATGCATAAGTCTTGTGTGATACACAGTTTTGAGGAATGTGCCAGTGCTCCTATGCCACAGCCTACTGTGGTCCCTAAACATTGCATGCGCTTGGTCTATATTGGGGCTGCTGACCTTTATGTTGTTTGGTCTCACATATTCTTTCTGTGGAATTAACCAGACCCACAACTTTATACTCAGAATCAGGCTCTAATTCAGCAAGGATGCAAAGCTTTAGCAGTTTGAAAGTGTGCTTGTCAATTTGAAAATATTTATGGAAATTATAGGAAATTAATATAGTAACAATGATGGAAACAGTTTATCTGAGTTTTAGTAATTTTCTCTACCTTAGGCAATTTCTTTATCTTCTCTGCCTTGATATTTTTCATTATGTAGAGTAAAAATGGTAGTAAATAGCATGTAATAAGAATTAGGCAATTGTGGATGGTCAGTGCTGAAGAGAGATTTCTAATGTGAAACCTCACATTCATGCTCACATGACACTCTGATTCAAGATTGAACTTGTTAGATATTTTGTAACTCTTCTACATTTTGTTTTCTACCTCAAAATTTAGTAGCATGTTGTCACGGTGGTCATCATGCACACATATGTTTTAACTGGTGCTTGCTAGGTTTCCCCATATTCTGTTCGGTTGCTGGCATCCATCTGGCTATGTCTCAGATATAGCATCCTCAGTGGTAGTACCTGGGGCCCCAGACAGCAGAGCAGCTGGAACCATTCAGTGCACTTGTAGCACAGAGGCTCAAGCTCACAGTCTCATGCATGCAAGGCAGGTCCTTTGAGCAACAGAGCTCATTCCAATGAACTAAACTTTATATATCTCACTGGCTTTATTCCATAATTTCTTTATCATTCATTAGCAGAAAACATCTAAACTAGCAAAGAGAAAGGGACTCCAAAGAGCTGTGCAAAAATGAAAAACTTATTGCAGATAAAAGGAAACAGGAAGTATATTTAGGAAATAAATAGTATTGGATGTTTCAGAGTACCTTTTGTTTAAGTAATAATCGTAGTCTATTGAGCATCTTGCCTAAATGGTGCTTCTCAGGCAATTTGTGGTTGACTGGTTGAAGTGTCTCTCTGGGAGAACCAAAGCTGTACCTTAAACTTCCTTTGTGGACTTGGGGTTTAGCATCAATGACTCCATCTTGGGCCTATTTGACAGATGGAAAGACTGAGTTTCAAATCTAGATCATCTGGTGAATTGTCATAATTTCCTAAGTGTTTATCAACCATGGTTTTAAGAACTTTACCAAACGTATCACATTTAATTGTCCTTAAGTTGGAGAAAATCAGAGTGGTTGGAATGCCTATGCTGAAGTGCACTGTGAGTTAATCATGGCTCTTCTGGGGAGAGAGAATTTGAGGTCAAACCCCACCTCTTTGGAAAGAAAAAGCAACCACTAAGTGAGTGTGAAGAAAAAACAGCCCATTGTGGTCACTGGGCTAGGACTTCTTTCTTCCCTGGATCTAGGGTCAATGTCTGTGCTGGACACTGGTACCTTTCAGAGTTGGCCGCTGCAGAACTAGGTTTCCTCAGCTCATTCATTTTTGAGGCCCTTCCCTTTTTTGAAACTCCTGACTCCCCTCTGCTTTGGATCTGAGCAAGCCATCTCAGTCATAAACCCTTCATGAAGGTACAGAGAAGAGCTGATTTTCATCACATCCCTGTAGGCAGCTTGGGCTTCCAGATTCCCATCAAAGCCTCATAAACCCTTTTATGAGCCCCATAAATTGATTTCTACCCATGAAAGTTAAACATAACATCAGCTCTATTTGCATGCATGTTCCTAGTGTGGATCTTAGTGACCAGAAGAAAAGAGAGCCACCTGGGTGAGTCCATGGATCTACCCTGTTTCCAAGCTCCTTTTATCTCCTAACTGCACAGTGGACTTTATTGTCTCTGAGTTATCCTAGGGAACCAGTTAATTTTCAAATTCACATGAGGGGTATGTTTGGAAGATAAAATCTAATTATCTGGTTAGTAGGTTTTTGTTTTTAATCCTTTGAACATGTTTGTCCACTGAGGAAAACATCTCTGCCATGTTTTTAAAACTATCTGTACATGACTGGATGTCTAGCATGCCAACCTGTTCAATGAATGTATTTTGATTATCACAGATATCAGCTAGTAGCTGCTAGATGATACTGTGGTAACAAACACAGTGTTGAGGCTTATTTACCATTTAAATTAATTTCAAGTCAGTTAAGCATCCTATGTGTACTCTGAGACTCAGAATAATAGATCTGTTTCTATCTGGAAACAGATCCTATTTTTTTGACTTTGTGAATAGTGGACAGTGAACTCTATACCGATTTGTGATGGTAGTAAAATCTTTAACACACTATTCCTTTTTTTAAAGACTTTCTTTTGTATTTTTCCCTGGGGTTTTAATAATTGTTTTCATTTATGGCCCTGAGATATAATTTAGGGAACACACTTTATTATAATCTCAAACAGACATATCTGGCCTGAAAAGTGTGTCAAATATATTTTTGGCATTTGAGAATGAAGCCAGTGAAAAGACAAATCCATATTGATGATTTGGGATAGAGAAGGTTTGTTGGGATATAGATTGTGTTCAGTATCCCAATCTTAGATATCTAAAGTTTGGCATAAGAGAGATCGATACTCAGAAGATATTTAATTACTAAAGACAACTTGAAGTATGCTAATAGCTTATAAGTCACTAAGGCAAAGCAAACGCTTGATGCATCTTTAGAAAGATTTTTTAACAACGAATAATTGAGACAGAGAAAGAAAGGATTTCTATTGATGCCCCATTGTGGTTCCTGTAGGAACCAGGTGAGAAGCCCATCAGATTGAAGAATGTCTCCATTGCATGGCTTAGATTATTCTGTGCAGAAAGCCATTTCTACAAGTAAATGAACTGTAGTAAAGCTGAACTCAGATTTTAAGAATTGCTTCTAAACTAGAAAGGGAGAAATGAAGTTAGAAAGGAAGCCCAGTAAGCAGAGAAAAGGCATTGTTAATCCTCACATCATACTTAAAATGTTACTGGATCGCCATTTTAAAGATGAAGACAGCCACAGAAAGGGTAACAACTTGTCAACAGTTGCACAAATATGAAATTTTGAGGCCCATATTGAGTCTGGGGCAGATTGACTCTAGTGCAATAGTCACAACTACATTCCCTGCTCATCCCACAGTGGTAACTGTCAAACAGGAAAAAAAATGTAGGTATCCTGTTAGTGGAGAGGCCCTAAACTCCTTTCTTGGAGCATCAGGAAAGGATTTCTGTAGAGATGTGAGTTTTAAGCTAAACACTGAATGATCAATGGCAATTCATTAACTAACAAAAGAGGTGGAAAGAATATTCTAAAAGGAAGAAGATGGGTGGGATTCTAATGACGATTACAAAAAAGTTGCATTTCTACTAGTCTGTACATGCAGATAAATGTACTATTTTCATCAATCACTGATCTGTGGAAGAGTGTATGCCCAGCCCCAAATCACTAGTCTAAGATTGAAACCCACTGAACACAGACAACAAATACTTAACAGACAACAAATACTTGACATACTTGACTAGTTTGATATCTACACAGGTAAAGGAAAGGTACAAAATATTAAATCAAAGTGAACATATATTAAAAGAGAATACCTTATATTCCCTAAAATGGGAATTGAAAATCTGTATGGTCTATGCAAGCTTTTTGTAAATAAAACTTTATTGGCTCGCAGTGGTGCTCATTTGTACATTCATAGACTATGTCCACACTAAAAAAGCAGAGTCAAATATTGTGGCTATCACCCCATGCTTTGAAAACCCTTAATATTTATTTTCTGGTGTATTCATAAATGTTTGCAGACCTATGCCCCAGAACTAAGCTTTAATGCTACCAAAGATTATATTTTTTGTCAATTGTGTGTTATAGTATTATTTTTCCCAAATGTAATACCATGACCTATGTTGTTGGTTTTGGAAAAATATAAAGGACCTACCAGTTGGATTCTTGTTTTGCAGAGAGCTGAGCTGAATGCCCTTGACCTCAAGTGTGATTAGTTAGCATCTCTACTTTCCTACAGAAGTGGAAGGCTTTTTTGGAAGCATAGATATATAACTCTATCCTTCTTCTCTGCAAATGAAAATGCTTTAATTTGTTCCAGAGTCCCTAGGAAAACTAAAGCAACAATTTTTAAAGCAGCCCGCAAATCTAAAAAATACCTATAACTTGGCTTTCAGCACAAATCAGACAAGATACTTCAAAGTGCAAGTGTGTAGCTTCAAAACACATTTTCATATGCACATTTCAATATACGTTTTCAGTCCTTGTAATCTTTGATTCCTGGTAATTGGAGGTCGTAAGTCACTGAAATTTTTTACATGTCAACCCCATAACTTTGCATCATAGCAGTGAATAGAGATGACTAATGTACTTAAGAAGCCATGTCTATAATGATAGTTATAAAAATGCATGTATCAAATATCCAAATTAATATACTCTCACAATTAAACACATACATGAGAAATAGCACATAGCTTAAGGAACAGGGAGTTGTTAACAGGTGTCTCTTATGCCCCTTTTGATTCAAATCCCACCACAAACCTAACCCTTATACTAACTTTTACCAAACAATATTTTTCTTTCTTTATTTACTCTTTTGTGTTTTTCATTCAATTTGACACCTGTGAGAATCTGTTATGACATGGATGTCAATTATTTCATTGAGCAAGTATATAATTTTTATTCTACATTTGAGGGGCATCAGGGTAGTTCCAGATTGAGGCTCTTACAATTTTTGTTTCAATAACCATTGTTACATGCCTTTTGATGAGACATTTCTTATTCATTTTGCACAGTAAAATATGTCTTTGTTGAGCCTGCAAAATATGAATGGTATTCCTTTAATATAATATTTCTTTCCTGGAATAAGAAGATTAATTCATTTGAAATGAATTTTCAATAATAAATTTAAAAGTTCATTGTCATAGAACCATTAAATCTCATTCTTGGAAGAACTTCAGAGGTTATCTCCAGATCATCTCCAGGCTTAATATGATGGATGTGTCTCTTCTCTAATATGCTCAACAAATTGGCAACTAGCTTCAGGTTATTTCCCTCCAGGAAAATAGAAATTCACTTCCTGAAGAGGAAGCAGCCTTACTTTTCATAAAACCTAAAACTTTATTTTATTTATTTATTATTATTATTATTATTATTATTTTGGATCACATCCAGCAATGTGATCCAAAGAGCTCAGGGATACTCCTGGCTCTTCGCTCAGGAATTACTCCTGGCACTGCGTGGGGACCATATGGGATGACGATGAACCGGGGTCAGCTGTGTGCAAGGCAAACACCCTACCTGCTGGGCTATCACTCCAGCCCAAAACCTAAAAGTTTAGAAAGTTATTTGTTATATGAAGCTTCAAGACAGTTGAGTATTTCTCTCGATACCAATTTACTCTCCAAAGTCATATAGATTTGAAGTGCATTCTCTGTCTGCCACTAAGCTTGTTGGGTTGACAGTCTCCATGTCTATTAAAAAAGCCATTCTTTTCTGTTTTCATATTAGTCAGAGATTTTAGATTCTTCACCTTTATGAAGCATGGCATTGCCGCATTCTTTTCTCTTGCATTATTACAGTTTTGTCATCTCTTAAATATTGAAACTCACTAAAGTGTCAGAGAGAGGACGGAGACAGAGACAGAGAAAGGGAGGAAGAGCAAGGTACTGGAAAACAAATAGAAATGTAGCAAAATATTATTAATCTCTACTAGGAAGACTTAGTTTAAATACTTTATATCATATTTTTCTTAGAGTTTTAAAAAAAAAAACAGGAAAGCTGTTGGAAAATAAAAGACATGCTATGCAAACCTAAACAGAACCTCCAAATTCCTAGAGACTCATGGTCCCAAGGCAAAAAGAGAGAACAACCATTTCCTCTTATAACAGATCTGACTTTTCTATATACTTTAGTAGTTCATAGTCATGCTTTATGTTAGAGTGCTTAATAAAAGTCTTGTGACTTTTTATTTATCCGCTCAAAAATTACCAATAAGGGGCTGGAGCCATAGCCCAGCGGGTAGAGCATTTGCCTTGCACGCGGCCGGCCTGTGCTGGCCGGGTTCAATCCCGGCATCCCATATGGTCCCCGAGCACTGCCAGGAGTGATTCCTGAGTGCAGAGCCAAGAGTAACTCCTGAGCCGATATTGCCGGGTGTGACCAAAAAAAAAAAAAAAAAAAAAAACCCACTAAACATCTGTTTTCCAAATAACACACTATGTCTGCTCTTTTGCAAGGGGACTTGAAGGTGTGCCACATCTGGCAGTGCCCAGGGCTAAATCCTGGGTCTGTGCTCATGAGTCACTTCTGGCAGTACTTAGGAAAAGACTTTGCAGTACTGGGGATTAAGCTAAAGTCAGCAGTGTGCAAGACAAGTACCTTAACCCCTAGACTATCTCTCTAGCCCTAGAACTCTGCTCTTAGGGAACAGTCACCTAGAGCTGAAGGTAGATTTGAATCCCTTCCAGTACCAGACTTCTAACACCACTGGCCACATAAAAGGAGCATCCAAGCCATTTTAAAGATTTGTTAATGGAATTCCAAGGAGCTGAGATGTCAAATGTTTCTAGAGAGTTAGAAATAGAGTCGTCAGAGTGTGTCCCAAAGGGAGAAAGGAGAGTGGCTGTGTGGGACCAGAGCACTGTCAGTGGGATAAGATGAGTTCAAGATTGAGAGAAGACTGAAGAGTTTAGCAGCTTCTTAAAAGTTTTCTAAAAGATACGCTGAATTGAAGGGAATGTTAGTAAAAAGTGTTTAACTGGCAAAGCAATGTGATTAGATTGGATATATCCCAAAAATCCTTATGGCTACAAATCACACAGGACTTTCTTTTTATCCTTAATCATTTCAATTTAGTTACAAATTTCATATTTGAATATATTATATTTCTAGAGTCAATGTAGAGTAAATCTCTTAATTATCATGAGGACAACTTCACCCTTCCAAAAAATTAATCCTGAAATTTTCATTTTTTTCCTAGCTTTTTCATAGATATGAAACTCAGACTTCAAATATTTACTTAATTTTACTGGTGTTGGTGGATTTACTATCATTGAAAACCAAGTGCGACCTAACTTTATTTGATATTAATAATGCTGTCTGAACTTGGGTTCTATGACTTTTAGATGCTTTGTGGGGTATAGAGACAATCCTCTGTATATGGAATGAGACCTTCACAGCTGTGCTTGTGTTAAAGGGTTTCAGTCCAAAAATAATTGTGGTCTTATATTACCACAGGGTACTGGGCTTTCTTTTGTGTTCAACATTGATTTGAATCTGAGAAGTTTTGTATGCCAAGTTTGTCATCAAATCCTTGGAACTTGGGAGAGAGAATGGAGTTTGAGGTTAGCTTTGCAGAAACAGAACTTTTTTATTAACATTGGAAAATAGCCACATTGATTCAAGGGGGTGGAAAAGCTGTGTGGCGTCTCTTTTCAGTTTGAAACAACATGCAATTTCTTGCTAAGTGCTTCACTCCAAAGCACTCAAAATGTGTAGTGGTTGGGCAGCCTTAAAAGCAATCTGGAGGGAAGAAAGATCATTGAATGAATGAGGTCATTCTTTCAAAAAATGTCGAGTTCTGCCCTGAGTAGGCTCAATGGCCTGGTGCTCTTTGGCTCCCTATCAAATCTGACTCGCTCACATTCATTAAGCTGCCCAGGTGATAAGCATACAGCTTTCTATTGTCAAGTTGAAGTGTTTAAGCTTCTGTATGTGACTTGGTTGACTAGCCTTCCTTCAGGATGTTACTGGAGTAAGAAAAGGGAGAGATTGGAATCTCAAAAGAGTTGTGTGCAAAATTTCTCCAATTCTCCAAAGTGTTCAGTCTTCCTATAAGATTAGCTAACCAAATGAGAGTCTTGGATTACCAATCTAGAAAAATCCTTATTTGTTGGAACAATTTTGATACCCTATTACCCAGTATTAGAGGCTGCATCTATCTCCCAGTAAGAAATAAAAATCCTAACCCAATATTGAGAATATTCACTTGTCTTCCTGTTGCTCATTGATTTTCTCAAGTGGGCACCAGTAATGTCTCCATACATCCTGCATGTGCTAGAGTAGCCCAAGGGCATCTCTGCTCATTCAGCTGAGTGTGCGGGGTGGGCGGGTGAGGTTGGATATTATTTTATGGATATTGTTGTTACAGTTAGTTAGTGGATGTGTCATCTAAAGTGACTTTAATCCAAATGCTGTTTCAAGAGGAATATGAAGAGCCTCAGACCATTCCTTCAGGTCAGGGAATGAGGTCTATAATTGTTACTGGTTTTTGGCATATCAAATATGGCATGGGTAGCTTGCCAGCTCTGCCACGTGGTTGGTATACTCACAATAGTAGGTTCTCATCTTGTGCATTTACTGATGAACCAAAATGGGGAGAGACCTGCTTTTCTCTTGGGTGGACCTCTGACAAGCTGTGGAGTCTGGATGTTGAAAATGACGGCCCTCACGGTGTGGGGGGTTCCTCTTGTTTCTTGCAAGGCTCTATTGGGATGGCTGGTCAGGGCTAGAACTTGCCATCCCTCCTGGGAGCCTCATAATCAGCTGAGCACTGGTTTTGAAATAGTCTTTGCTGTAGGGTGGGACTCTGACGAGCAGGGCTTGAGATTGCCAGGATTGAGAATATTATTTTATGGAAATATTGTTGTTACAGATATAGTTAGTTGGATGATGTCATACTAAAGTGACTTTAATCCAAAATGACTGTATTATTCAAAGAAGGGGAATTTTGGATGTAGATAAACAAAGTGAGAAGCCCATGGAAAGGTTTGAGACATACAACCAGGAGCCAAATTACCAGGAACTAGAGTGATCTTTGAAACCCAACCTTTCCCAGAACGCTGCGGGGATAAGGATCATAGAATTCTTCATCCCAGACTTTAAAGACAATAGATTTCTATTGTTTGAGTCACTCAGTTTGGTTGTATTTTAAATATATTGACCACACTCAGCTGTACTCAGGGTTTACTCCTGACTGTGTGCTCAAGGATCACTCCTGATGGTGTTTAGTGGAATGTATGGGGTGCTGGGGATTGAACATGGATCAGCCATGTGCAAATGCCTACTGTATTATCGTCTTGACACCTTGAGATGTATTGTTTAAATAGAAGCTGTAGGGAATGAATATATTATCATATGTTGCTCTCTCTCTCTCTCTTTTATCTCTCTCTCTCTCTCCCCACCCCATACTTTTAAAATTGTTTCATGCGTAAATTCACTTGACATAAAGCATAGTTTAGCTTTACAGGGAGAGGTTGCTCCGCCCTGAGATGTACTGATATGGTTGCTTTATTTACTTTAACCTGAGATTAATACCAGACGTGTTATTAACCCATGGAATGACAGTCTTGCCTAGCTGGTCCACAATGCCTGCATGAGGGGTTATATTGTCTTCAAAATACAGGCCGCTGTGATAGACCCTCCCTAACGCGAGGCTAGAGGGAGCTGAATCAAAATAAAATTTTGGAAAAATCCTAAAAATATTTCTAATAGTCAGAGTAGTATCATAATTCATTTTTAGTATACAGTTCATATATCTTATCCTTAACTCTGAAGGTAATGTTGGCCAACTTGGAATGTTAGAACTGCTTTAGAAGTGGCTGTAGAACCTAGCAAGGTAATTTAAGACAAGGTTAACTGTTGCAGGACTTCTCTAAGAGCCTCTGCATCTGCTCTGAATTGCCTCCTGCAAATCACTTCATAGATAAGGGGGTAGTCTAAATGTGGCAGTTTATCTGACCATGTATTCTGTACTAGTTTGTATAAATGTTCTCTCATGCTACCACAATCATCGTGGGACTAGCTAGATCTTACGAGCATATTTGCCTGGCCACACTGGATCTCTAAGTAATTAGACCAGAGAGAAATGCTGTTTGCCTCCAAGCAAGCAAGCATGGCTCCCTGATAACTCAAAGGCAACTAAAATACAAAACTACTGTGAAGTAGAAGAGACTTGTGAAGGCTTGGAGAAATATTTAACTGGCATTAGTATTAGTCTTTGGTACAGAGGCATGCCATCTCAGAAACCCCCTTCTCTACCCTATAAAGGCTTTTCCAGGCAGATCTTGGCTCAAGACATTAGCATATAAAAAGACATTAGGGGAGATGCTGTGAGAAATTACCTGAGGGCATTTGACCCTCCCTGCCAGGGAAGTTACATTTAGCTTACAGCTCTTCCCAGCTCTGCTAGGAGGCTAATTCAAGCTCTGGGTCCTTGTAAACAGCCAGATGTGTCTCATGAAGTTGCTACATTTCTATAGAGCTATTTTCCTGTTTTCATCTCTAGATAGCCCAGCCCAGAATGGGCTGGGCTGAGAGATTTGGGCTGATTTCTAGCTATAAAATAAGCTGCAATAAGAAAGAAGCTCTCTCTTCCCCCCAACCCCCCTCCCCCCCCATCCTCCTTTTGCCATTTTGGCTTCCCTTGGCATTTTGCTTCTCCATCCTATCCATTCTCTGTTGGGCCTCAACACGTGGTGGCAGCCATCTTGGCCTACACCTGGTTGGGGCCTAGCTGGGAACCCAGAGTCTGGAGGTTTTCCCTGCTCTTGGATTGTATATTGGAACCTGTGATAGTAAAGTCCTTTTAAAACTGCATCGGAATATATCAGGAGGTCTTGTCAAAGGTGGGAAATGATCACAAACGTGTGGGAGTCAGAGGCTAGGTAAGACAGAAAATGGAACAGTGTGCTAACAATTGTCAAGGGTACTAATGCCAACCTAGAACTGAGCATTAAATAGAGGCAAAAAGATACACATGACAACCCTTTAATGTATGTTCTGTAATCCATAGTCTGGAGGGGAAGGAAAAGAGAAAGAGAGAGAAAGGGAAAGAAATAAAGAACCTGCCATGGAGCAAGGCTGGGGGAGGGGGAGGGAACCGGGGACGTTGGTGGTGGGAGATGGGCACTGGTGGCGGGATGGGTGCTGTAACACTGTATGACCAAAACCCAAATATGAACTTTTTAATTGTATATCTTTGTAATTGTAAAAATAAAAAATTAAAAAAAAAATAAAACTGCATTGGATTCCTGAGTCTTCCTCCATTCCCCACCGCCGGAGGTAGAAGGGAACTTGCTTCCGGCACTGTTGGGGGACCCCAGCGGCGTCCCCAACAGTTAACCATATTTTTATTTGGGAGAACAGTAACCAATTTTCTAAAACTCTTCTGGGTTCATCAGGTATATGTGGCTATAATTACATTCGACATATTGTGTAGAGTATTAAAGAGTGAATGCTTTAACAGAGATCTCTACCTGTAAAATTTAGTTTCTTATGTGAGAATACATTTAGAAGAATATTAATCATCATGATGTAATATAATCCCAAATAAATTATTACAAATTCACTCTGTACATGGTACTTTGCTGTGCCTTATAGATACAGTAATAGATTAAAAAATGTTCCTTGCTGTCAGGAAAATTCCCTTGTACAGGAGAATCTCTTACCTGTTCTCCAGCTGTAGGTACTTCAGAAGGGGAATGAGGTAAATTCAGAGGTAGATATATGGAATATGATGGGACTTGAATGCTAGTCCAACTTGGATTCACAAATAGCAATAAAAATAATGCAGGTATGCATTAAAAATGAAGTGGTGCTCTCATGCATTACAACCAAAATATTGATCCCCAAAGAAGGATAATAATTGAAACTCTAATCCCCAGATCCTGGCAATCTACAATATATACATATTAAAGCAATTTAACTATTCCCTTTATTTCTTGATGTCATTTTCTCTCTTCCTCCAGCAAAATGAAAACTTACCGTTTATGTACAGTACTTGGTAAATGTATAATTGCACAGCAAATAAAATATTACTAGAGAATTAAGCTCATCAGTACAAAATGATCGTGTGCTTTTTTTTTTTTTCCTTTTTGGCTTACTCCTGAGTTACTCCTGACTCTGCATTCAGGAATTACTCCTGCTGGTTCTCAGGAGACCATATGGGATGCTGGAAATTCCCTCCCCCACTATACTATTACTCTGGCCCTGATCATATGCTTTTTAGTACACAAAGGAGGAACTAGAGGATCAATGCAATTGTGTATTTCATGTTTTACTAATGGCCTGTGGAAGTGGAGGGGTGCCAGTTATTAAGGAGGGTCTCTGTCCTTTTCTGTAATACTGGTTTATGTTATAGGCAGGCAGACAGGGGGGTGCCACATGACAATAAAAGTCTTGAAGATGAAATAAAACAGGTCCTTCAGCGATCCAGAGTCACACCTGTTGTCACAGGGAACCAGACTTGATAAGACCATAACAATAATTGGCCCTGGGGAAGGGAAGGCCAGAGGGAATGTGTGAATCGCTTTAGCTGATTAAATCTCCTGATTCCTGGAGTAGCAACAGAGGTCAGAACTTCGGGATTCCTTCTCTCACTTGAGTGAGGTGTGATATTCCAAGCATAGCTCTTTCGATTCCTCTCTGGGAGACCCGAAGAGCATTCTCATCCTGCTTTTGTAGGGCCCAGGTCTCTGAGGTGTATGTTAATGCAGGCAGAACGGTGGAGTCAAAGAGGTGTGCCCGGAGCCAGAGGTTCTTTGTCCTTTTAGCTATTTCTTCGATGCCTTTGAAGGCATTCCATGCTGCTCTCTTCCTCCTGTGCAGCTCACGTTTTAGGTCATTCATCATGTTGACTTCTCGACCTAGGTACACATAACTGCTGCATTCAGAGATGTTTGTTCCATTGAGAGTGAATGGGGCCTCAGGAACTAATTCATTTTTTCATGAACATAGTTTTGTTGAGATTCAGCTGTAGACCTATCTTTCCACATTCTCGGTCGAAGTCAGCCAGCATTTGTGCCGCTTGGCTAATGTTTGGTGTTATTAGAACGATGTCATCAGCGAAGCGGAGGTGGTGTAGTTGCCGACCATCTATCTTCACTCCCATTCCTTCCCATTCTAATTGTCGCATGATGTTCTCAAGGGTGGCGCTGAAGAGTTTTGGTGAAATGGTATCACCCTATCGAACCCCTCTTTTGACATCAATGATCACTTCTTTGTAGAATGGTGAGATCCTGGTGGTGAATCCGTAATACAGCTCATGAAGGATCTTGATGTATTGGGTTTGAACACCCTGTTTGGCTAGGGGCTTTGATGACTGCTTCAGTCTCCACAGAATCAAAGGCTTTCTGTAAATCAATGAACGTGAGACAGAGTGGCATCTTGTACTCCCTACAAACCTCAATGAGCTTGGCTACTGTGTGGATATGGTCGATTGTTGTGAATCCTTTCCAGAAGCCAGCTTGCTCGCATGGTTGTTCTTCATCTAGTGTTCTGCCAATCCTGTTCAGGATGACTCGTGTAAACAGCTTGTAGGTGACGGACAACAGGCAGATGGGGCGATAGTTGCCGATGTCGTGAATGTCTCCCTTCTTGAACAGTAGAACTGTCCTGCTGGTTTTCCATTGAGAGGGTACCTTGCATTAGGACAGGTAGCATGTGAAGAGCCGAGCTAGTGTATTGATGAGTACGGAGGGCAGATTCTTCAGTTGTTCGGGTCTGACTTTTGTCTGGACCTGGTGCTGTTCTCTTCTTTACCGACGAGATGGCATGTCGGATTTCAGAAGGGAGAATGTTGGGAATGACATAACAGGGACGCTGTCTCGTTTGCCAAGGCATCGAAAATCAGATGGGCTGGACATGTAATGCGATTTGGAGACAACCGCTGGACTAGAGCCATTACCGACTGGATCCCACGGGATGTCAAAAGATCATGTGGCCACCCACCTACAAGATGGTCAGACTTCCTTGTAAAGACCCTGAAGGAATGGTTTGAGGCTCTTCATATTCCTGAATCAACTAGATGCCATTGGGCTACATTGACACATGATAGGGTCCAATGGAAATGTTACTGGGGCCCGCTCTAGCAAATAGATGAATAACAGGATTCAAGTGATCAAGTGAAGTGAAATCTCCTGAGGGAGATGAATCAGCCTTCCTGCCCAGGACCCAGTTCACAGAATACCCCAAAGCATTCCAGTCAAAGAAGACCACTCCCAAAGTCTACTCTCCTTGGCAACAGCCCTAGCAACCGAGGTTAAAGCCCCATATGGGGAGTAACTTGGGGAGAAATCTATAAAAGTCGCCCTGACCAGAGGGGCGCGCGCACATGCTGCATGGACACACATGCTGCCTGAGCCCATGTGGCCCAGCACATGTGGTGCCTAAGCACGTGTGTTGCCCGCGATCTCCCCTCTTGAGATGTGTATTCTCTCACTTGCTCTCTGTCTTTGGAGTAGCCTGTGTTCTCCCTTAAGCACGTTACTCTCCCTCTCTCTCTCCCTTCCCCCTCTCCTTAAACCTCCTTAATAAAATCTATTTTACTTCACTGCTCATCCACTCCCTGAAAATTCTTTTTCTGCAAAGAAGACGAGAACCCTAAGGCAGCCCCTGGGTAAGGCCTAGGACTGACTTTCCTTTCCTGCAAAGAGTAATTCCTCGCTCCAGCCTGAGTCCGTGGCTCCCTGAGAAACCTCGGGTGGTGGGGATCAACTCCCGTGCCTAGAGATCAAGCGGGCATCAGGTGTGGCTTGGCGGCCACCTCGTGTGGCTGGTGGGGCTCAGGCCCAGGCCGTGCAGGGGCTCATAGCAGACTTTATCAGTCCTAAGCCTGCCCAGCGGGTCCCGAGTGGCAGAGGCGGCTGGGGAGAAAGCGACCATCTCTCTCTCCTTACTGCCTCACATAAGTCACCTGTGGGATCCACCTGCAACAGTTTAGACTGTTAGTGTAAACTTCTAGATGAATCACCTGATTGAAACAACAGTGTAATGAAAAACACACAAACAAAAACCTGGATTTTTTTAAAGATTTTAATTTCTTCCTGTGTAATGGAGAGTATTACCACTAATGATTCCTCTAACAAGGGAAAATTTGGCAGAGGTAGGAACGTAATAGGGAGTTTGAAGTCACTTGATCTAGTTTTTGCTGCATTATCAACTTTCTGTGTAGATGTGTTCCAAACAGTTTCTCTCACTGAATCTAGATTTTTATCAACTGTAGAGTTGGGTTGGTGGAGGATCATTTTCTTTCAGCATTGAGATTCCATTTTACAAATTTAGCTCAGTCAGAACAAGAGCTCATTTCAGGTCTGGTTCTGGCCAGTTGCTCTTGCTTGTATAGGATTTAGCAATCTCCAATAATAAGAGCTCCTGAGAAAAACATCAATGAAATAATCGTTTACCAGTTCTCTAAGCATATATACTTCAGTAGGGAGACGAGGTAAAGACCAAATTAGGTATATGAGAATCTGATGCGATTTGAATATTAGGACAACTTTCATACATAGAGACAAAATTTTTTTAAAAGCCTGCCAGAAAACATGCCTAGTTGTTGTCTTCATTATGTCATTTTTTTTTTTCTGTCTTTCCTTTTTTTCTTAGCCATACTTGGCAGTGGTCAGGGCTTACTCTCAGCTCTGCACTCAGGGATCTTCGTGGTGCAGGGGACCATGTGGAAGCCAGTTTTTCTCCCTCATTGCCTATCTCTCTTATATATATCACTGAACTGAGCATTAAATACAGGCAAAAAGATACACATGACAACCCTTTAATATATGTTCTGTAATCTGCAATCTGGAAGGGAAGGAAAAGAGAAAGAGATAGAGAAAGGGAAAGAAATAAAGAACCTGCCATGGAAGGGCTGGGGAGGGGGGAGGGAATCAGGGACGTTGGTGGTGGGAGAGATGGGCACTGGTGGAGGGATGGGTGCTGGAACACTGTATGACCAAATCCCAAGTATGAACATCTTTGTAATTGTATATCTCACGGTAGTATAATACAATACTTATTAAAAAATAAATACATATCATTGAGCTTTTTTTTTGGCTATTTCACTGCTAAGTAAAATAACCTGAAACCCTGGAAGATAATTGATAAATTTTAAGATCTGCTCTATTTCACTAGGAAAGAGGAATCTGCATAGTTTCATTTCTTTCTTTCCAAGTTAAGTTCTTTCAGTTCCATTCTGGACTTATTCGTCATCTATGATTTCCAGTGTACTATTTAAGAGATCTAGTAAAAGGAACCACCCTGGCCTTTCCTGACCTTAAAGGGCTATCCAGTTTTCTGCCCTAAAGTATTAACCTATTAACTGTACCTTTTTCTTTCATAGATGTTCTTCATAAAGATAAACTCTTTCCATTCTTAGTTTTCTTTGATTTATCATGAGTAGTCTTTGGATTTGTTAAATATGTTTCACCCCCACCCCCCATTGCCATTATCAGGTGATTTTAGTTATTTGGTTGGTCACGCCGTCCGACACGACTTCCCGTACATCTATTGCTAGAGCGGCACAGTAATTCCATATGTCCTGCCATGCCAGTAGAGCAAGGGCATGGCTTGCTACAGGAACATAAAGAGCCTCAAACCATTATATTAGGTCATGGGAATGACCTAAAATAATGTACTGGCATTGGCGTGTCAAATACACCGAGCAGCTTGCTGGACTTGCCGTGCAGGAGGCTATTCTTTAAACACCTCCAAATAAAGCATTTATTGATGAACTGGGTCGCAGCGGCGCGCTGGCCGGGCTGTGTCGGCTGTCGGCTGGGTGGGTTCTGAAGAGAGGGAAGTCCGGATGTGGAAAATGGCGGCGCCCATGGAGTGCGTGGGGGGGTCGTCTGGCTTGTTGTGAGGTTCTGCCAGGGTGGTGGGCCAGGCTAGAACCCACCATGCCTCCCGACGCCTCATGAACGGCTGGGCCGGGGAGAGCAAGGAACAGCTCGCCCATGTCTAAGAGTCTCTGACCAGCTCTGGGCCGGATTGAGGGAACGGCTGCAGGGGTGGGTGTCGGATCCGGCTGTGATGGGCTGTCGGCTGGGTGGAGTTCTGAAGAGGGGAGGTCCGGATGTGGAAATGGCGGCGCCCATGGAGTGCGTGGGGGGGCGGCTGGCTTGTTGGGGGTTCCGGGGTGGTGGGCCAAGGCTGCCCCATGCTCCCGACTTCCTCGACGGCTGGGCCAGGGAGAGCAAGGAACCGCTCTGCCCCATGTCTAAGAGTCTCTGACCGCTACCAGGCCGGTTGAGGAAGAAACGGCTGCAGGGGTGGGTGTCGTGATCGGCTGTGTGGGCTGATCGGCTGGGTGGGTTCTGAAGAGAGGGAAGTCCGGATGTAAATGGCGGCGCCCTGGAGTGCGTGGGGGGGTGTTGGCTTTTGTGAGGTTCTGCCGGGTGGTGGGGGCGGCTAGAACCCACCAGCCTCCGCTCCTCGCGTGGGCGGGGTGGGTAGTAAATATAATAATTTTAACTTCCCAACTTAGGAGGTGGTTGCAATTCTGACTGAGTAATCTAACTCTGGTTGAAAAAATATGTAATCTGATTTTGTCCATACTCATAAAATAGCATTTCAATAGGGTCTTATTGAAACACAGCTAATATTTCATTGTCACTATTTTTTCAAACCATTTTTCAGTTTACTTGGAATTTGGATAAAGAAAGAAATTTGATTTTTGCTACTTAAATAGAACCATAAAAATTCTCAACAAAAAGTACCACCAACATTTAGTAGCCTATTCATACCTCAGTGAGGTATGAATCCAATGTATATTGTAGTATTTTAGTGTGATATTGGGACAATCAATAGTTATTACTTCTTTTACTATTTTTTCTTCTCTTCCTCTTACTTTATCCTGGTTATCACTCTTTTTCTGTGATCAGATTAAGATTTCCAAATAATACACATTTTTTGACTACATTTTAATAGTTTTAGCTATAGAACTCTGTGATTCTATAGAATCACAATTCTAATAGAACTATTAGAAATTATGTGATATAAATTCTAACAGAATTTATATTTTTTGTGCTATTTGCAGGTTATCGGGCGATGCTCAGGGGTTACACCTGGCTGTGCACTGTGGAATTATAGACCTCCTCCGGATGGTGCTCGGTGGACCATATGGGATGCCCTTGGGCTCGAACCTAGGATCGGACACAGGCCGGTCGATGGTAAACTGGCGCCCACCCGTCAGGCAATCGGTCCGGGACCCAGACAGACAAACAGAATTTATATTTATACATACTCTCAGATAAGGAGAATATATGAAATAATCTAAATTTTTACAAAGATAAGTAAATTTTTCTTTGCATCTAAGGGGGAAAGTTTGTAGAAATATAAAAACTGGCAAAAATGGACAAGAAAAATTGCATCAGCATTAGGAAATGCAATTTAGAATCATAGTGAGATACATATTTAATGTCCACTAGGTGGATTAAAAAAGAAGATTGGTGATAAAAAAGTGTTGAAAGGCTGTGGAGTCACCAGTTTACTTGCTCACTATTACTGCATGCAAATAGTTAACTTGCTTTGGAGAACAATCTGGAATTCTATCCTCTTCTCTCTCTTTCCTTTCCCTCCTTTCCAGTCCCCACCCTTCCTCTTAACTCCATGTTGGGGGTCACTCTTGATGCATAGGGGATACAATGTACTGTGACTCAATGCTCAGGATTTGCTCCCGGTGGTACTAGGGAGCCAAGTAGTACTGGAGGTTGAATGCAGGCCCTCTGTATGCAACACACTGCAGCCTGTTGAGCTCCCTCTCGAGCCCTGCTATGCATGACAAACCCTTTTCTTCATTTATCCAAAAATTTTCAATACATTTTAGTAAATGTTCCTTGGGCTCTTTGTTCTTTTTGGCTTTAGTTTTTAGGCTGTACTCAGCAGTACTCAGGGGTTACCCCTGGCTGTTTATGGTGGAAGTAGAGTTGGTGGTACTCGGAAACCATATGGGATACCAGGAGTGGAACCAGGGTTGGCTGCATGCAAGATAAACACACTACGCACTGTACTATCACTCCAGCCTTGCAAATTTTCACTGTTTAAGAGTAGCTGGATAAAAAATTTATTATGAGGGGATATATAAGACAGTATTGTTAAAAATTGGTTTTATTTGTGAAAATAAGTGCTATGTTTTAGAAAATAGCAATCTATTAACAAATAAATTGGACTAATTTTGAATAATTGAGCCGATGATCCCATGAAAGATGCCATAGACACAGAGTGAGCTACAATACACACTCCCCTTCATCAGGCCACAGCCATTTCTGTATTATATCTTTTTAATGTCAGAGTGCAGAAACACAGAATGTTCCTTTAAAAAGTCTTCTTTTTTGAAGGACTTTGGAAAATGTTGTCTGATTAACTCTGTGTGGAGATTCCCAAAGCTCTTTAGTCATTTAAATTTGAGATGTCTGTAATTAAATTAACTCACGGACACATGCACTTATTTAACTTTGAGTCAGTCTCTTCCAAATATATTTGCTTGAGAATCTCATTATTTTTAGAAACACCTCTATAGACTTTCCTTGGACAATGTTCCCAGGAAAATCTGATTAAGAAAATACAACTTTAGAAGGAAAAAAAATACAGTACACAATGTTCTGTTTTTGTAAGGGGGCATAGACTTGTTAACATAACAGCATATTTGGAAAAGCCACTATTCTTGAAAATTCTTTGAGAATGATAAATTCATTGTCACTTGTCTTCCCGTTGTTCATTGATTTACTCGAGTGGGTGCCAGTAATGTCTCCATTTGTTGGGAATGAGGTCCATTATTGTTACAGTTTTTGGCATATCAAATATACCACCAGTAGCTTTGCCAGGCTCTGCCATGGCTCTGGATTCACCCAAGGGGGCCCAGTCTTTTCTATGTCAGACCATCAACCATCCAGGGGCACATGGGGCAGAGCCCAGGGTGTAGACAAGCCTGTCTCCTGCCTGCCACCTGCCCCTTGCAGCTGGGCATTGCAGTCACACCTGCAACACCTCAGGGGGCAGAGATAAGTTTAGTAGGCTTTTGAATAAAGTAGGGTTAAGTAACAAAGGCTATAGCAATAGTACCTACATCTCAATGGTAGACCAAACTGAAAATATGTTTCTTCCTTATGTCTTAGTTAGAGGCCTGGTGGGCTGGGTCAGTGCTCTGTGCTGCCATTAAGTACACCAAGTTTCTTCAGTATGTGGCACAGAACCTAAGTCATTTTACCTTGGAGCCACTCTGAAGCACTAGCAATTTTGACTTGATCTTGTGCCTCCACTTAACATGTGAAGAAAAGAGAGCCCTTAAGAATTGTGTAGGTAATTTTGGGGGAATCTAGCAATGCCAAATATCTGATTAGCCCACATTTCAGTGTCTATTGGTCATATAACTGTATGTTTAATGGTGCCAAATGAGATAAAAGCACAGGAGGGGTATACCTTGTAGTTTCTGGCTCAAATTTCTGAGTACTTAGGAGTTTACTTGTGACATGAACTAAGTAAGAATAGTTTTGGCACAGTGGGACATGAGTAAAGGACAGGGACTGAAAGGATGGCAGGAGCGCTTTTAAGAACTGTGAGGCATCTAGGTGACAGGTGTGTCTGGAAAGATCATTTGGGAAGACGCTCACAGAATTTTACTAAGGCTAAGGATTTGGATGGAGTATTACTGGTTGAAATCGATGTTATTATCAAGGTGAATTCTTTAGCATATTTACTTCACATACACATCTCTGATGTGAGAGTTTAATAACATGGACTCGAGACATGAAGAAAGATTTGCATGAATAAGATTTCGTAGATCACAAACTTTGACCTTTCCTGGAAGATTAGATTCAGAATCATGAGGACAGCACCTAGAAAGGAAAGAAATGTAAACAGAAATGAGAATAGCTGAATTTCATGGCTAATTTATATGTAAAATCAGTAAGATTTGATAATTTATTGTGATGCAGGTGGAAGGGAAAGATCGTTTGGTTTTGAACTAGACAAGAGGTGTCATAATTTATCAAATACCATCTGTACCTAGAAAAGAATTGTGGCAAGAGATATTAGTCTATGGTTTTTGTATTTTACATTGAATGTAATGTGATTCTTAGTGGTATGTGGCTGGTGTTTGAGAGAGTGAGAGAGAAAAAATATTACTCTTAGAGAAATAGGCATGCAGGTTGAACTTGAGACCGTGGGAATAGATGAATTCACCCCTGTATCACAATTAATAAAAACAGGAAGAGAGCCAAGAAAATACTATAGACAAAGCAGAGAATAAGTGGTAGGTAGAAAAGTCTATAAGAAGTTGTCTAAATAATTAGGTGGGAAAATCTATCTGGTGTAGTCTGATGTCCAAAAGCGGGGGGGGGGGGGTGGGAGGGAACCTCATTACACATATTATTCAAGAAGTTATTTTCTTTTATTAGAATTTTTTTGTACAATACTTTTTTTGTCAATGTCAAATACAATGATAAATTGTATTATAATTAAGAGTAGCAAGGCTCTGTGACCATTACATGTTCATTAGTTTAACTAATAAATGGCATTTATGTAGAAGACAAAGCTGCCCTAATATTGCCTTTCTCCAGAGTCTCAATATTTGGTCAACAGCAGATTTTACTGGATAAATCACGGAATGCAATTTTGGTATTGGCAGTGCATGTTCTGAAATAAGAGATCGTATGGGATGTCTGGAAGCTCAGTCACTGATGCTAGTTTGTTGATTTTGTGGGATGATGGAAATGACTGTCAAATTTTTATTGACTTAGAGAAAGAAATATGCAATGACTTCCATGACAAATGCATATCCAGGGAGACATTTCTCCGCAGGAGAAAGGAAATAGCTACTAAGTGGATCCTGATTTGGGGTATAAAAAAACCTTGACAATTTTCATATTTGTTTATTTGTGAACATTTCCTTTGTGGACTTTTAAATGCACATTTATCAAGGTTTAGCAGTCTTAGAAGAGGAAATGCATAATGAATATGTAGCATTTTGGACTATGAATAAGGAAACAAAATGCATTAGTCTCTCAATTTTCTTTGTTTAAAGAAGGCGGATATTAAGCATTTGTTTTGTTATTAAATTAAGCTTCCCTATGGATCTGTGCATTAACCAACCTGGTGTACAAGCTGTTTATGTTGCATGAAAGAGCAACATCTTTCTCCTACTGTCTCTGCTTACAGACAAGGTGAATTAGTGTTCCCAGTAGAGTGAGTATGTATGTGAGAGATGAGAAGTATGGAGAGAATTTTATCTCTGCTTTCTGCATAACACAGCCAAACTCCAGAAATTTGCTATAGTCACAGTTCACTTCCCTTGCCTCTGGCTGAGAAACTTCCCTTTACTACATCTCGATGAGACAGCTGACCAACAAGGCTGCCAGCAATCTTTGCAAACATTAGTCTAGGTGAATGAAGTTGTCCCTGTTGCCTTTTATCTCCATTGACAGCTCTTTTGTTTTGCTCATTTCCTTCCTTCCTTCCTTCCTTCCTTCCTTCCCTTTCCTTCCTTCCTTCCTTCCTTCCTTCCTTCCTTCCTTCCTTCCTTCCTTCCTTCCTTCCTTCCTTCCTTCCTTCCTTCCTTCCTTCTCCCTTCCTTCCTTCCTTCCTTCCTTCCTTCCTTCCTTCCTTCCTTCCTTCCTTCCTTCCTTCCTTCCTTCCTTCCTTCCTTCCTTCCTTCCTTCCTTCCTTCCTTCCTTCCTTCCTTCCTCTCATCTATACCTTGATTTTCTATATGTCTGTATCTCTCTCTATGTACCTTCTGTGTTTCTCTCTCTATGTTTGTTTCTTGTCTCTTCTCACTCAATTCCACACCTCTGTAAGACACTGAAATTAGACTTTCTCTTTATTCCTATCACTAATCATGCCATTAGAAAATTAGACATTCATATTTGGAGGCCATATCAAATAGATTTAATCCTATCACAATCCATCTGCAAGTGAAACTGGCTGAGAGGGAGGTTAGTCAGATAAATTGTCACAATCGACAACAAATCAGGGTTTTGTTAGGACGCCAAAAGAGGAGAGCAAATAATGTCTTCCCCAGACAACAACAACATTTGGACGTCTACTACTATGACTTGATTTAAGTGAAGGCTATTATTTTAAATTGGGTTGAAATATCTAAATTTTGTGCATACCCACTTCATGAATTTCTATCGATTTAGGGAAACAGATGTTATTGTTTACCAAGAGAGCATTAACACAGGGGCTTTATGTAAAGCCAGAGTTTAGAAAGGGAATGAAGAGGCAACATGAGGCCTAATAGCATTCTGAAATGATACCAACCTCTCCTGGAAGAGAAGCACTGTTAGAGGTGTTAGCGCCATTCCTTAGCTAAACAGATTACTGGAGGCTTGGGCATCAGTGGGACTTGTGTGTTAGAGCTAGTGCCATAGAAATGCAGCCACTGTGAGAACCTAGATACAAAGTGAGAAATAATCTACGTTTTCTCCTCTCATTTACCTGAATCCATCACTATCCCTTCTCACTGAAGCTGCTCCAAAGTTAGTTAGTCAGGCAATTATACACATTTGCAGCATTAACCACTGCAATCGGGGAATGGATCGAGAGAAACTGGAGGAGACTTTTACAGTGGTACGGCAAAGAACATCTCTACCTACATGCAAGTTTGCATCAACCACTGGGAGGAGTACTACTAGGTGGGGATTATGCTAGCGTGTAAAGTATTAGCTCTGCTTCCCAGCTGTAGGAATTTGGCCAAATAAGAGCCAGGAGTCTCAGTGTCCTAATAATAAAAATAGATATCTGAGAGTGCATAGACATCCATCAAAGGTGCCAAGGAATTTCAAAGACGTCTGAGTTGGAAAAATACTTGCCTGCATGCATATAAAAGGTGTGTTCGTAGTGACTTACTGAGGACATACTGTGTATCAAAGACTATGTTTGTGCTTTATGCATATCATCCCATGTAACCCTCATAAAATATGTCAACTTTATTCTTTAAATTAAAATTTATTTTAATTGATGCATCATTAATTCACAATACTGTGTAACTTCATGGATACAGTTCCACCCCTTGTTGAGTGTATGTCTCAACTGTCACTGCCACCAAGGTTCTGGAGCCTTCACATTATTAAAATGACTCTATCTACCCATTGCCCCACTGCCTCCTCTTTTCCCTTTGGTGACCTTCATGTTTCTCATAGAATCTAAGAGTTAGATTATTGAACTGTTCATTTGTGCGGGTTATTTATATGCCATATCTGAGGGAACGTATCTGGTGATTGTCTTTCAATTCCTAACTTATGTCATGTAATTTAGTCCTTTTATGTTTCATCTATATCATTGCCAAAAGAATCATGATTCTATTTTGTTAAGTCTATAGTGGTATGTGAATGAGTATTTATATCTCAACCTCTTTTTCCAGTCATTCATCCAAGAGCATTTGGGTTGATTCCCTGTTGGCTATTGTGGATAATGTTGCTGTGATCAGAGCATACATATATTCTTTTTGAATTAGTGTTCTTGTACCATCTGGGTAGGTGCCCAGGAGTTGTATTGCTGCATCACAGGGCATTTATTATTATCTTTGGTATATTTTTCAGCCATACCCAGTGGTGTTCAGGGCTTACTCCTAGCTCTATACTTAGACATCACTTGGCAGGGGTTGGGATATCATATGGGAGGCTAGGGATCACATCCCAGGTTGGTCACATGCGAGGCAATTACCCTACCTCCTGTACTACCTCTAGTTCCCAGGAAATTTCTATTTTTTCACTGTGCATAGAATCTTCCGCTTATTTTTATCGAAACTACACCAACTACTCCCGCACCATGAGTGAATGAGTGTTCTTCCCTTCTCCCTCTTTCCTCCCCCAACCCCACAGCTTTGCTATTTCTAGTTTTGTTTTTACTATAGGCCATTCTCACAGGAGTGAGGGGGTTATTTTCTTTTGGATTTGATTTGCATTTCCTAATAAGTTTAAAATGGAGCATTTTCACATGCCTCATAGTTGTGTTTTATAATTAGGGATAGATTGCACCACTAGTAGTTGAAGTTGAAGACCAAGGGATTTGTTGAGGCTTATTATTTGGGGCTGGATTCTGAATGGTACTGTAGATATTGTTTTAAAGGGTTTTAAAAAATGTTATGGTGAGTTTTGGGTGGTTTTCTGACAAATAAAAGACCTGATGATCATCAACCTCAGTGTGAAGGAGGAAAGTTGCTGGGGATGGGGAGGGGTGTGGCAGAATGAAAATAGGGAGATTGTCCCTGATAAATTTGCTTCATTGTTTTTCAAATCCACTTTAATCCTGCATTTCTGGGTATGAACCACTTTTATCACCTAAAAGGAAAAATCTTCTTTCTATAGGTTTTAAAAGAAAGTGTTTCACCAAGAAGATTTGGGAACCTTGATCCTGCCCCTCGAGGTGTTGCAGGTGTGGCTGCAGTGCCCGGCTGCATTGGCAGGTGGCAGACAGGAGACAGACTTTTATACACCCAGGGCTCTGCCCTGTGATCCCTGGATGGTTGATGGTCTGACATAGAAAATACTGGGCCCCCTTGGGTGAACCCCAGAGCCACAGCAGAGCCCTAGCAAGCTACCAGTAGTGTATTCGATATGCCAAAAACAGTAACAATAATGAACCTCATTCACAACAAACGGAGACATTATTGGCGCCCATTGAGGGTCAATAAACAAATTGATAAGTGATCAAAATTCGATAGCGCAAAGAAAGACTAACTTTTGTCGATGTGTCTCAGCTGAATGAACTCTAATATTTTATGCTATCTGAGGGTAAGGATTTAACTCTAGAGCCATGACCACTGATCAGGCA
>JAJIBD010032553.1:0-29786 GCA_021461705.1 Cryptotis parvus | reverse complement strand
GTCCCTTTCTAGCGCCTCTTCTAAATTAGGAAGAAAAACAAAACCCAGATTAGATTTACAGTGCTTGATTGGGAGAATAATATGTTAAACAATTTTATAATAACTAGTACTATACCAGTTCATATGAGATTGGTTCTGTTTTTTAATGAAACATGATTCTCTGTGAATAAGAGTTACTGAACGTCAAAATGTAAAGGTTGGTCCATTAAAATGCTGTTTTCCTCCACCAAGGAGGGAAGGCTTTTATTACTTTATTACTTTATGCCTTATTAATATGCTGTTGTTGAGAGTGGTTTATTTATAGGTTTAAGTGTACCTCTGACTGGTGAGGAATTTCAAAATTCTTATTTAGTTTTGTAAACCATGAACGATGGTAGTTTGGTGGTGTTACCAGTAAAATTACAATTTCTTTCAACATGGAACATGCTAGCAACTCTAGCCTGTTATATTCATTATGCATATGTAGTGCTTTGTGTACATTGATATAATGATATTCTAAAGTGGAAACATATGTTAAAGCAAAACATACTTCAGTGTTTTTGTCTGGATAATTAACTTCAGAAATGCAGTGTTTGTCATTGTCAATGCAAGAAATAGCTTTGGCACTTAGAAAACTGAATTACCTCAACACTGTGCTTAACAAATTGAGTTCAGACAAATAAGTTTAACTTTTAAAGCTCAGTATTTGCTCATCTATGAAAAACAAACTATAATGCTCATTCACCTACTCGTAATCTGTAATTCACTAAAATAGAGCAATCTTGACATTGAAATGTATACCAAGAGCAAAATAAAAAAAGATATTATTTTTAGTTGATTTTTGGGTGAGTATAATAATATTATATTGTTTCTACCAATCATTAACTGGATGGTATTAGGCTGTTTTCTTAGAACATGCAACTGGCTCATAGCCCCATCTGTTCTCCAAAATGGTGCAGTGGATTTCAGCAGAGTAGTTATGAAGAATCGCATGGGGGTGGATCTTTATAAAGAGATGCAAATGAGGTTATTCAAATATGTTGAGTAATTGGTGACCTTCATCTCTGTTGCCTTCAAATCCAGTCAAACCATTTTTATTTTTTTAGAAAAATTACTGTTTAATTATTTTCAGATGTATAATTTATTCAGATCATTTGTTTTGAGTTAAGGCAAAGTTCTATTTTTAAGAAATAAAGTACCTAGGCTCAAATTGTAGATAAAACAGGGAATCTCTTCTCCCCCAAAATGCTTCCTCTGTCATGACTTTGATGGGTGCAAGTGGGAGATCATATGCTGATATTCAGGTAGCTATTCATGACTCTGATGTGCCAGAAGAGATTGCTTTTATTTTCTTCGTTATTTTATTTAATTTAGGAAGAACTTAGGAAATAGGGGAAAATAAGGAAAATGGACATAAGAGGAAACCATTCATTGCTAATCCATCAGATTGAATCTGCACCCATGCTGATGATACAGAGAATGGTTTCAGAGGCATGTGATAAATGTCTCTAGAACAAGTCACTTCCTTTGTCTTTTTCTATAAATGAAACCACTTTTGCTGTGTCGAACTAAATGGGGTTAGTTCCTAAATCTATCACATTTATTTTTTGTCCTTTTCAGTTATTTTGGTCCCTTTATAGCTCCTTTGAATGTTTCAGATACCTGTTTACTTTTATATGTATTTAAAGCACATGAATATACATGTGGCGTACATGGTCCTGCATCTCTGCATATCAAAATGTTATCATTTTGTATATTTATGTATGATTACATGTGCCCCACAGATATATTACATATCCTGTATTATATAGGTAAAATGCATACATACGCTTGTGTGACATATCAGAAAGTATCATAGGAGTTCATACAGGGCTCCCACAACAATTTTAAAATTTAGATCTGCCAGGTTACATGATAGTTGGTATTTTTTCTTTCTTTTCTAAAACAGATTTGTTCAGACACTTCTCCTGTAAACAACCACCACCAACAGGTGGTAGCTGGTGAATCCAGTGCCTGTCCAAAGCAACCTTGGGAAATCACCTGTTAAGGGCGGTTTATGTAGGCTTTATTTTTTGTAGTTTTATTGTTTGAAAAATAGATATAAAACTGTACTCTTGGGAACATGCAAAGTATAGACCTCCATGATTCCTGGGACCAGAGATCCTTTAAAGCTCTTCTTTAATTTGTCCTCTAGATTCCAAAAGTAAAACAGAAGCAATTAGACTTTCTTGTAATGCCAACATGTAATTGTGCAGCACAGCAATACCAGTACTACCAGCATCAATCAGTTGTTATTTTTAATGCTTTATAGGTGATTCTGAGGTAATTTTGTTAATTGTAGAAAAGAAACATTTTCAAAACTGAAAATGAATGATAAGAATGGACAATCTGAATACTTCAAATCTATCCTAATGTCAAAACCATATATGTTTAGATAATCGTCAAAAATAATGTTAGTTTTGATCCAATGATCACTATCCATTCGCCACCAAAAGCATCCATCTATCAACACTTACTGAGCATTTATCATAACAGTCTGTACCATGTAGATAATAGATAAATGACCTAGTTTGTTACCTCAGTTTTCACATGCACTTAGAAGATACCCTTAAGTAAATATAGTTTTTTGTGGAGCTCAATTAAGGACAAAATATAGCTAAATGCCCGGGAGAGGTACAGAGAATTGTTTCATTGTAAATAAAATGTAAATATTACATCCAGTCTTAAAGTAAAGGGGATTTCTTTAAGTAAAATACTTAAAGATAAGACAGATTTAAATGGATGGTGGCAGGTGTGGGATAAACGTATATAGTTTGGGCAGCTGAATAAGAAAGAAATTATGATGATTTAGTAATAAGGAGATAATATAGATACGATAGAGAAATTGGATGGATGGGTTTGACAATCTTTGAGAGGCAGTAACATATTGAGGCTAAGAGGAAGTCTTATTAAGTATATAATTACATGGACACTAAATGTGTATATACCTGGGATAAAAACTAAAAGAAAATTACTTCCAGAGTAAAAGTGGCTACTATTTTGTGAGCTAAGGGAATGGGGGAAACCTTAAATAAAAGTTGAGAAACAAGCATGAGAATGATGTTATTACACGAACAGTTGCAGGTTCCATCAAGAGGATGCCAGCTTAAAGTCAAAACAAGCGAAGCAGAAGCTTAAAGCATCTATTAGTAAGAGATGCATAACATACTATAAGCATGGGTCAGACTCAGAATTTTTCTAGGTTGAACTGCTGTTTCTGTGCCTGTGGGACTACTTCTGACAGTAAGCTTAAAGAGGTTACCTGGGGACGAACTCGTGGCCATGCAAGTAGTATAGGTCTCATCCCACTGCATCATCCCAGATGTAGTGGGCAAGTCTCTAGGCAGCATATGTTTGAGAATGTGCTAGTGCCTTCATGCCACAGCTCATTGTGGTCCTCCCAGTATGTACTTGGTCTATATTGGGGCCGTTGACTCTTAAAGGGTTTGGTCTCGCTGATATTCTTTCGTGTAACTAACCAATCACTGGTGAACTCATGAGTACTCAGAATCAGGCCTGAATCCCAGCAAGGATGCAAAAAGCCAGTGCAGTTGAAAGTGTGCTTGTCAATTTGAAAATATTTTATGAAATTATAAATTTAAGTATAGCAATAATGATAAAACAGTTTATCTATTTTTATTACTTCACCTTAGTACCCTTTATCTTTTCTGCCTGATATTTTGTTAAGGTAGATTAAAAATGGTAGTAAATAGCATGTAATAAGAATCAGTACTGTGGATGGTCAGTGCTGAAGAGAGATTTCTAATGTGGCACACTTAACATCCATGCTCACATGACATCTGATCATAAGATTGAACTCTTGTGAATTTTAGTTTTCAGATTTGCTACTCAAAAATTTAGTAGCATAAGGTCACGGTGGCCATATCATGCACACATGTTTAATCCGGTGCTTGCTAGGTTGCCATATTCTGTTCGTTGTTAGCATCTACATCTGGCTGTGTGGCCAGATATAGCATCCTCAGTGGTACCTGGGGGCCCCTGGGGACAGCAGAGCAGTTGGAACCATTCAGTGCACTTCAAAGACAGAGGTTCAAGCTCACAGTCTCACGCATGTATTATATCCTGAGTAATAGAGTTCATTCTAATGGAACTAAACTATATATCTCACTCTGGCTTTATTCCATATAATTTCTTTATCAGTCTATTGCAGAAAACATCTAAACTAGCAAAGAGAAAGGGACTCCAAAGAGCTGTGCAAAATGAAAACTTATTGGGTAGATAAAAAAGGAAACGGGAAGCATATGGAAATAAATAGTATTGGATGTTCTTGTAATACCTTTGTTTTAAGAATAATTTAGTCTATTGAGCATCTTGGCCTAAATGGTGCTTCCCAGGCAATTTGTGGTTGAATCATTGTTGCGCCTCTGGAGAACCAAAGCTGTAATCTTAAACTCTCCCTTTGTGTACTTAGTTTAGTGCATCAGACTCCATCTTGGGCCTAGCTGACAGATGCCAGAGCAAAGACTGAGTTTCAAATCTGTATTCAATCTGGTGAATTGTCATAATTTCCTAAGTGTTTATCAACCATGGTTTTAAGAACTTTTACCAAACGCATCACATTTAACTGTCCTTAAGTTGAGAAAAACTGTATATTTAACGCCTATGCTGAAGTGCACTGTGAGTTAAACTGCGGCTCTTCTGGAGAGAGAATTTGAGGTCAAACCCCATCTCTTTGGAAGGAAAATTCAACCACTAAGTGAGTGTGAAGAAAAAACAGCCCATTGTGAAGCCAATAGCTTTAGAATTTTCTCCTTCCTTGATCGAGGTCACGTTCAGCAAGTGGACACTGCAACCTTTCCAGAGCTGGTCGCTGCAAAACTAGTTTTTCTCAGCTATCTTTATCTTGAGGCCTTCTTGAAACTCCTGACTCTGTGCTTTGATCTGAGCAAAGCCTATCTCAGTCATAAAACCCTTCATGAAGGTACATGAGAAGAGCTGATTTTCATCACATCACTGTAGGCAGCTTGGGCTTCCAGATTCCCATCAAAGCCTCATAAACCCTTAAGGTCTTGATAAATTGATTTCTACCCATGAAAGTTAAATATATACATCAGCTCTATTTTGCATGTGCATGTTCCTAGTGTGGATCTTAGTAGACTAGAAGAAAGAGAGCCACCTGGGTGAGTCCATGGACCATCTGCTTCCAAGCTCCTTTTATCTCCTAACTGCAATGTGGACTTTATTGTCTCTGAGTTATCCTAGGAACTAAAGTTAATTTTTCAAATTCACATAGGGGTATGTTTGGAAGATAAAATCTAATTATCTGGTTAGTAGGTTTTTGTTTTTAAAGCTTTGAACATGTTTGTTCACTGAGGGAAACATCTCTTGCCATGTTTTTAAAACTATCTGTACATGACTGGATGTCTAGCATGCCAACCTGTTCACATCGTGAATGTATTTTGATCATCATAGAGACAGCCAGTGCCGTTTGATGATCGGGTAACAAATACAGTGTTGAGGCTTATTACCATTTAAACAATTTCAAGTCAGTTAAAGTATCCTATGTGTACTTCTGAGACTCAGAATAATAGATCTGTTTCTATCTGTAAACAGATCCTATTTTTTTGACTTTGTGAATAGTGGATGAGTGGAACACTATACCGATTCTGTGATGGTGTAAAATCTCTTTAATATACCTATTCTCAAAAGACTTTCTTTGGTATTTTTCCCTGGGTTTTAATTGTTTTCATTTATGGCCCTGAGATATAATTAGGAAAACACACTTTATTATAAACTCAAACAGACATATCTGGCCTGGAAAAGTGTGTCAAATATATTTTTGGCATTTGAGAATGAAGCCAGGAAAAGACAAACTTATATTGATATATCAGATAGAGAAGGTTTGCTGGGATATAGATTGTGTTCAGTATCCCAATCTTAGATATCTAGTTAAAGCTAATAAGAGAATCGATACTGTGAAGATATTTCTAATTACTAAAGACAACTTTGAAGTATGCGAGATTATAAGTCACTAAGGCAAAGCAAACGCTTGATGCATCTTAGAAAGATTTTTAACAACGAATAATTAGAGATGCACAGAGTAAAGAAAGATTTTCATTGATGCCTCATTGTGGTTCCTGTAGGGAACCAGGTGAGGCGAAGCCCATCAGATTGAAGAACGTCTCATTGCATGGCTTAGATTATTCCTCAGAAAGCCATTTCTACAAGTAAAATGAACTGTAAAAGTTTAAAATCTAGATCTAAGAACTGCTTCAAACCAACAAAGGAGAATGGTGTTCTGGAAAGGGGCCCAGTAAGGTAGAGAAAAGGCATTGTTAATCCTCATATCATACTTAAAATGTTACTGGATCGCCATTTTAAAGATGAAGACAGCCACAGAAAGGGTAAACAACTTGTCAACAGTTGCACAAATATGAAAGCCTTGTTCATATTGAGTCTGGGGCAGATTGACTTAGTGCAATAGTCACAAATCCATATTCCCCTGCTCATCCCACAGTGATAACTGTCAAACAGGGAAAAAATGCAGTATCCTTGGTTAGTGGAGGCCTCACCTTTTTTCTTGGAGAGCATCAGGAAAGGATTTCTGTAGAGAGGAGTTTTAAGCTAAACACTGAATGTGATCAATGGCAATTCATTAACTAACAAAAGAGGTGGGAAAGAATATTCTGGGAAGCAAAGAAGATGGGTGGGATTTCTAATGACGTAATACAAAAAAGTTGCATTTCTACTAGTCTGTACATGCCAGATAAATGTACTATTTTCATCAATCACTGATCTGTGGGAGAGTATGCCCAGCCCCAAAATCACTAGTCTAAGATTGAAACCGACTGTCACAGACAACAAATACTTTAACAACAACAAATACGAAGATATTTGACTAGTTTGATATCTACACAGGTAAAGGAAAGGTACAAAATATTAAATCAAAGTGGAACATATATTAAAAAAGAGAATACCTTTTATATCGGGAATTGAAAATCTGTATGGTCTATGTGCAAGCTTTTGTAAATAAAACTTTATTGGCTCGGAGTGGTGCTCATTTGTACATTCATAGACTATGTCCACACTAAAAATGCAGAGTCACATATGTGGCTATCACCCTATGCTTTGAAAACCCTTAATATTTATTTTCTGGTGAATTCATAAATGTTTGCAGACCTATGCCCTAGAACTAAGCTTTAATGCTACCAAAGATTATGTTTTTGTCAATTGTGTGTTATAGTATTATTTTTCCCAAATGTAATACCATGACCTATGTTGTTGGTTTTGGAAAAATATAAAGGACCTACCAAGCTTGTTGTTTTGTAGAGAGCTGAGCTGAATGCCCTTGACCTCAAGTGTGATTAGTTAGCATCTCTACTTCCTACAGAAGTGGAAGGCTTTTTGGAAGCCAGATATATAACTCTATCCTTCTTCTCTGCAAATGAAAATGCTTTAATTTGTTCCAGAGTCCCTAGGGAAACTAAAGTAACAATTTTTAAAGCAGCCCAATTCAAAAAAATACCTATAACTTGGCTTTCAGCACAAATCAGACAAGATACTTCAAAGCTCTAGAGCTGACACAAGTGTGTTAGCTTCAAAACATCACATTTTCAGTCGCACAGTATCAATATACGCTTTCAGTCCTTGTAATCTTTGATTCCTGGTACTTGGAGGTCGCAAGTCACTGAAATTTTTACATGTCACCCCATAACTTGCATCATAGCAGTGAATAGAGATGACTAATGTACTTACGATGCTAGGTCTAAATGAGAGTTATAAAAATGCATGTATCAAATATCCAAATTAATGTTCTCTCACAATTAAACACATACATGAGAAATAGCACATAGCTTAAGGAACAGGAAGTTGTTAACAGGTGTCTCTGTAGGTCCCCTCTTGATTCAAATCCTACCACAAACCTAACCCTTACACTAACTTTTACCAAACAATATTTTTCTTTCTTTATTTACTCTTGTTTTTTTATCTCAATTTGATACCTGTGAGAATCCATGTTATGACATGGATGTCCACTCATTTCCATTGAGCAAGTATATAATTTTTATTCCCACATTGAGGGGCATCAGGTAGTTCCAGATTGAGGTTTACAATTTTTTGTTTCAATAACCATTGTTACATGCCTTTTGAGATGAGACATTTCTTATTCTTTTTGCACAGTAAAATATGTCTTTGTTGAGCCTGCAAAATATGAATGGTATTCCTTTTTAATATAATATTTCTTTCCCGGAATAAGAAGATTAATTCATTTGAAATGAATTTTCAATAATAAATTTAAAAAGTTCATTGTCATAGAACCATTAAATCTCATTCTTGGAAGAACTTCAGAGGTTATCTCCAGATCATCTCCAGGCTTAATATGATGGATGTGTCACTCTCTACTCTAATACTCAACAAATTGGCAACTAGCTTCAGGTTATTTCCCCAGGAAAATAGAAATTCACTTTCTGAAGAGGAAGCAGCCTTACCCTTTCATAAACCTAAAACTTTATTTTATTTATTTATTATTATTATTATTTTTTTTTTTGGATCACATCCAGCAATGTGATCCAAAAGAGCTCAGGGATACTCCTGGCTCTTCGCTCAGGAATTACTCCTGGCACTGCGTGGGGGACCATATGGGATGACGATGAACCCGGGTCAGCTGTGGCTGCAAGGCCAACACCCTACACTGCTGGGCTATCACTCCAGCCCAAAACCTAAAAGTTTAGAAAGTTATTTGTTATATGAAGCTTGAGACATTGGGAGTATTTCTCTCGATACCAATTTACTCTCAAAGTCATATAGATTTGAAGTTCATTCCTTTGTCTGCCACTAAGCTTGTTGGGTTGACAGTCTCCATGCCTATTAAAAAAATGCCAATTCTTTTCTGTTTTCATATTAGTCAGAGATTTTTAGATTCTTCACCTTTATGAAGCATGGCATTGCCGCATTCTTTTCTCTTGCATTATTACAGTCTTGTTATCTTAAATATTGAAACTCACTAAAGTGTCAGAGAGAGGACGGAGACAGAGACAGAGAAAGGGAGGGAAGAGCAAGGTACTGGAAAACAAATAGAAATGTAGCAAAATATTATTAATCTCTACTAGGAAGACTTAGTTTAAATACTTTATATCATATTTTTCTTAGAGTTTAAAAAAAAAAAACAGGAAAGCTGTTGGAAAATAAAAGACATGATATGCAAACCTAAACAGAACCTCCAAATTCCTAGAGACTCATGGTCCAAGGCAAAGAGAGAACAACCATTTCCTCTTATAACAGATCTGACTTTTCTATATACTTTAGTAGTTCATAGTCATGCTTTATGTTAGAGTGCTTAATAAAAGTCTTGTGACTTTTTTATTTATCCGCTCAAAATTACCAATAAGGGGCTGGAGCTATAGCCAGCGGGTAGAGCATTTGCCTTGCACGTGACCGGCCTGTGCTGGCCGGGTTCAATCCCGGCATCCCATATGGTCCTCCGAGCACTGCCAGGAGTGATTCCTGAGTGCAGAGCCAAGAGTAACTCCTGAGCCGATGTGGCTGCGGGTGTGACCCAAAAAAGCAAAAAAAAAAAAAAAAAAAAAAAAACCACTAAACATCTGTTTTCCAAATAACACACTATGTCTGCTCTTTTGCAAGGGGACTTGAAGGTGTGCCACATCTGGCAGTGCCCAGGGCTAAATCCTGGGTCTGTGCTCATGGGTCACTTCTGGCAGTACTTAGGAAAAGACTTTGCAGTACTGGGGATTAAGCTAAAGTCAGCAATGTACAAGACAAGTACCTTAACCCCTAGACTATCTCTCTCCCCTAGGAGCTCTGCTCTTAGGAACAGTCACCTAGAGCTGAAGGTAGATTTGAATCCCTTCCAGTACCAGACTTCTAACACTACTGGCCACATAAAAGGAGCATCAAGCCATTTTAAAGATTTGTTAATGGAATTCCAAGGAGCTGAGATGTCAAATGTTTCTAGAGAGTTAGAAATAGAGTCGTCAGAGGTGTCCCAAGGGAGAAAGGAGAGTGGCTGTGTGGGGACCAGAGCACTGTCAAGTGGGATAAGATGAGTTCAAGATTGAGAGAAGACTGAAGAGTTTAGCAGCTTCTTAAAAGTTTTCTAAAAGATACGCTGAATTGAAGGGAATGTTAGTAAAAGTGTTTAACTGGCAAAGCAATGTGATTAGATTGGATATATCCCAAAAATCCTTATGGCTTACAAATCACACAGGACTTTCTTTTTTATCCTTAATCATTTCAATTTAGTTACAAATTTCATATTTGAATATATTATATTTCTAGAGTCAATGGAGGTAAATCTCTTAATTATCATGAGGGACAACTTCACCTTCCAAAAAATTAATCCTGAAATTTTCATTTTTTCCTAGCTTTCATAGATATGAAACTCAGACTTCAAATATTTACTTAATTTTACTGGTGTTGGTGGATTTACTATCATTGAAAACCAAGTCGACCTAACTTTATGTGATATTAATAATGCTGCTGAACTTGGGTTCTATGACTTTTAGATGCTTTGTGGGGGTAGAGACAATCCTCTGTATATGGAATGAGACCTTCACAGCTGTGCTTGTGTTAAAGGGTTTCAGTCCAAAAATAATTGCGGTCTTATAATATTACCGGTACTGGGCTTCTTTTTGTGTTCAACATTGATTTGAGAATCTGAGAAGTTTTGTATGCCAAGTTTGTCATCAAATCCTTGGAACTTGGGAGAGAGAATGGAGTTTGAGGTTAGCTTTGCAGAAACAGAACTTTTTATTAACATTGGAAAATAGCCACATTGATTCAAGGGGGGGTGGAAAGCTGTGTGGCGTCTCTTTCAGTTTGAAACAACATGTAATTTCTTCTAAGTGCTTCACTCCAAAGCACTCAAAACTGTAGTGGTTGGGCAGCCTGAAAAGCAATCTGGAGGAAGAAAGATCATTGAATGAATGAGGTCACCCTTTCAAAAAATTGAGTTCTGCCCTGAGTAGGCTCAATGGCCTGGTGCTAACTTTGGCTCCTATCTCAAATCTGACTCGCTCACATTCATTAAGCTGCCCAGGTGATAAGCATATAGCTTTCTATTACTAAGTTGAAGTGTTTAAGCTTCTGTATGTGACTTGGTTGACTAGCCTTCTTCAGGATGTTTCTGAGCAAGAGAAGGAGAGATTGGAATCTCAAAGAGTTGTGTGCAAAAATTTTCTCCAATTCTCCAAACTGTTCAGTCTTCCTATAAGATTAGCTAACCAAATGAGAGTCTTGGATTACCAATCTAGAAAAATCCTTATTTGTTGGAACAATTTTGATACCCTATTACCCAGTATTAGAGGCTGCACTATCTCCCAGTAAGAAATAAAAATCCTAACCCAATATTGAGAATATTCACTTATCTTCCTGCTGCTCATTGATTTTTCAAGTGGGCACCAGTAATGTCTCCATCATCCTGCATGTGCTAGAGTAGCCTAAGGGCATCTCTAATGCCTCATAATCAGCTGGAGCACTGGTTTTGAAATGTCTTTGTAGGGTGGGACCTCTGACTGAAGCAGGGCTTGAGACTGCAGGGATTGAGAATATTATTTTTGTGGAAATATTGTTGTTACAGATATAGTTAGTTGGATGATGTCATACTAAAGTGACTTTAATCCAAAATGACTGTATTATTCAAAGAAGGAATATGAAGAGCCTCAGACTTGCATTCCTTCAGGTCAGGGGAATGAGGGTCTATAATTGTTACTGGTTTTTTGGCATATCAAATATGGCATGGGTAGCTTGCCAGCTCTGCCACGTGGTTGGCCTACTCAGCAAAGTAGGTTCTCATCTTGTGCATTTACTGATGAACCAAAATGGGGAGAGACCTGCTTTTCTCTTGGGTGGACCTCGACAAGCTGTGGAGTCTGGATGTTGAAAATGACGGCCCTCACGGTGGGGGTTCCTCTTGCTTGCAGACTCTATTGGGATGGCTGGTCAGGGCTAGAACTTGCCATCCCTCTTGGGAGCCTCATAATCAGCTGAGCACTGGTTTTGAAACAGTCTTTTGCTGTAGGGTGGGACTCTGAACGAGCAGGGCTTGAGATTGCCAGGGATTGAGAATATTATTTTATGGGGAAATATTGTTGTTGCCAGATATAGTTAGTTGGATGATGTCATACTAAAAGTGACTTTAATCCAAAATGACTGGTATTATTCAAAGAAGGGGAATTTTGGATGTAGATAAACAAAGTGAGAAGCCCATGGAAAGGTTTGAGACATACAACTAGGAGGGCCAAATTACCAGGAACTAGAGTGATCTTTGAAACCCAACCTTTCCCAGAACGCTGCGGGATAAGGATCATAGAATTCTTCATCCCAGACTTTAAAGATAATAGATTTCTATTGTTTGAGTCACCAATTTGGTTGTATTTTAAATATATTGACCACACTCAGCTGTACTCAGGGTTTACTCCTGACTGTGTGCTCAAGGATCACCCCTGATGGTGTTTAGTGGAATGTATGGGGTGCTGGGGGTGGAACATGGATCAGCCATGTGCAAATGCCTACTGTATTATCGTCTTGACACCTTGAGATGTATTGTTTAAATAGAAGCTGTAGGGAATGAATATATTATCATATGTTGCTCTCTCTCTCTCTCTTTCTCTCTCCACTCCCCACCCCATACTTTTTAAAATTGTTTCATGTGTAAATTCACTTGACATAAAGCATAGTTTAGCTTTACAGGGAGAGGTTGCTCCGCCTGAGATGTACTGGATATGGTTGCTTTATTTACTTTAACCTGAGATTAATAACAGACGCGTTATTAACCCATGGAATGACAGTCTTGCCTAGCTGGTCCACAATGCCTGCATGAGGGGTTATATTGTCTTCAAAATACAGGCCGCTGTGATAGACCCTCCCTAACGCTGAGGCTAGAGGAGCTGAATCAAAAATACAATTTGGAAAATCCTAAAAATATTTCTAATAGTCAGAGTAGTATCATAATTCATTTTTAGCATACAGTTCATATATCTTATCCTTAACTCTGAAGGTAATGTTGGCCAACTTGGAATGTTAGAACTGCTTTAGAAGTGGCTGTAGAACCTAGCAAGGTAATTTAAGACAAGGTTAACTGTTGCAGGACTTCTAAGAGCCTCTGCATCTGGTCTGAATTGCCTCCCGCAAATCACTTCATAGATAAGGGAGTCTAATTGTGGCAGTTTATCTCGACCATGTATTCTGTACTAGTTTGTATAAATGTTCTCTCATGCTACCACAATCACCGTGGGACTAGCTAGATCTTACGAGCATATTTGCCTGGCCACACAGATCTCTAAGTAATTAGACCAGAGAGAAATGCTGTTTGCCTCCAAGGAAGCAAGCATGGCTCCCTGATAACTCAAAGGCAACTAAAATAGTAAAAACTACTGTGAAGTAGAAGAGACTTGTGAAGGCTTGGAGAAATATTTAACTGGCATTAGTATTAGTCTTTGGTACAGAGGCATGCCATCTCAGAAACCCCCTTCTCTACCCTATAAAGGCTTTCCAGGCAGATCTTGGCTCAAGACATTAGCATTATAAAAAGACATTAGGAGATGCTGTGAGAAATTACCTGAGGGCATTTGACCCTCCCTGCCAGGGAAGTTACATTTAGCTTACAGCTCTTCCCAGCTCTGCTAGGAGGCTAATTCAAGCTCTGGGTCCTTGTAAAACAGCCAGATGTGTCTCATGAAGTTGCTACATTTCTATAGAGCTATTTTCCTGTTTTCATCTCTAGATACCCAGCTCAGAATGGCTGGGCTGAGAGTTTGGGCTGATTTCTAGCTATAAAATAAGCTGCACTAAGAAAGAAGCTCTTTCCCTCTAACCCCCCATCCTCCCCATCCTCCTTTTGCCATTTTGGCCTCCCTTGGCATTTTGCTTCTCCATCCTATCCATTCTCTGTTGGGCCTCAACACGTGGTGGCAGCCATCTTGGCCTACACCTGGTTGGGGCCTAGCTGGAACCAGAGTCTGGAGGTTTTCCCCTGCTCTTGGATTGTATATTGGAACCTGTGATAGTAAAGTCCTTTAAAACTGCATCGGAATATACCAGGAGTGTCTTGCCATGTGGAAAGACACAAACGTGTGGGCTGTGTGAGGTTAGGTAAGACAGAAAATTGAATAGTGAGCTAACAATTATTATGGTCACTAATGCCAACCCTAGAACTTTAAAAGCATTAAATAGAGGCAAAAAGATACATATGACAACCCTTTAATGTATATTCTGTAATCCAGAGTCTGGAGGTAAAGGAAAAAGAGAAATAGAGAAGGAAAAAGAAATAAAGAACCTGCCATGGAGCAAGGCTGGGGGAGGGGGAGGGAACCGGGACGTTGGTGGTGGGAGATGGGCACTGGTGGCGGGATGGGTGCTGTAACATCGTATGACCAAACCTCAACTATGAACTTTTTTAATTGTATATCTTTGTAATTGTAAAAATTAAATTTAAAAAAATAAAACTGCATTGATTCCTGAGTCTTCCTCCATTCCCCACCGCTCATAGGTAGAAGGGAACTTGCTTCGTAACATGTTAGGGACCCATTAGAGTCCTCGTAATAGTTAACTATATTTTTATTTGGGAGAACAGTAACTAATTTTCTAAAAACTCTTCTGGTTCATCAGGTATATGTGGCTATAATTACATTCGACACATAGTGTAGAATATTAAAGAGTAATGTCTGAACAGAGATCTCTACCTGTAAAATTTAGTTTCTTATGTGAGAATACATTTAGAAGAATATTAATCATCATGATGTAATATAATCCCAAATAAATTATTACAAATTCACTCTGTACATGGTACATTGTGCCTTATAGATACAGTAATGGATTAAAAAATGTTCCTTGTTGTCAGGTAAATTCCCTTAGTACAGGAGAATCTCTTACCTGTTCCCAGCTGTAGGTACTTCAGAAGGGGAATAGGCAAATTCAGAGGTAGATATATGGAATATGATGGGACTTGAATGCTAGTCCAACTTGGATTCACAAATATCAATAAAAATAATGCAGGTATGCATTAAAAATGAAGTGGTGTTCTCAGCATTAGGCAACCAAAATATTTATCCCCAAAGAAGGATAATAATTGAAACTTTAATCCCCAGATCCTGGCAACTCAATATATACATATTAAAGCAATTTAACTATTCTCTCATTTTTGATATTATTTTCTCTTCCTCCAGCAAACTAAACTACCGCTTATGTACAGTATTTGGTAAATGTATAATTGCAGAGCAAATAAAATATTACTAGAGAATTAAGCTCATAGTACAAAATGATCGCGTGGTGTTTTTTTTTTTTCCTTTTTGGCTTACTCCTGAGTTACTCCTGACTCTGCATTCAGGAATTACTCCTGCTGGTTCTGGAGACCTATATGGGATGCTGGAAATTCCTCTCCCCACTCATACTATTACTCTGGCCCTGATCATATGCTTTCTTTAGTACACATTGAGGATCTAGAGGACTCAATGCAATTGTGTATTTCTATGTTTTACTAATGGCCTGTGGAAGTGAGGGGTGCCAGTATTAGGAGTGGTCTCTGTCCTTTTCTGTAATACTGGTTTATGTTATAGGCAGGCAGACAGGGTGCCAATGACAATAAAAGTCTTGAAGATGAAATAAAACAGGTCCTTCAGCGATTCAGAGTCACACCTGTTGTCACAGGGAACCAGACTTGATAGCATTGATAACAACACCGGCCCTGGGGGGAAGGGAAGACTAGAGGGAATGTAATCGCTGAGCTGATTAAATCTCCTGATTCCTGAGTAGCAGAGGTCAGAACTTTGGATTTTTCTTTCTCATGGAGGTGTGATATTCCAAGCATACTTTTCGATTCTCTCTGGGAGACCAAGAACATTCTCATCCTGCTTTGTAGCCCAAGGTCTCTGAGGCGTATGTTAATGTAGGCAGAACGGTGGAGCCAAAGAGGTGTGCCCGAGCCAGAGGTTCTTTGTCCTTTTTTAGCTATTTCTTCGATGCCTTTGAAAACATTCTATGCTGCTCTCTTCCTCCTGTGTAGCTCATGTTTTAGGTCATTCATCATGTTGACTTCTCCGACCTAGGTGCACATAATCTGCATCCCAGAGATGTTTGTTCCATTGAGAGTGAATGGGGCCCTCAGGAACTAATTCATTTTTTCTGTGAACATAGTTTTGTTGATATTCAGCTGTATCTTTCCACAATTCTCGGTCGGTCAGCCAGCATTTGTGCCGCTTGGCTATTGTTTGGTGTTATTAGAACGATGTCATCATGTGGTTGAGGTGGTGTAGCTGCTGACCATCTATCTTCACTCCCATTCCTTCCCAATTCTAATTGGGTTCGGATGATGTTCTCAAGGGCGGCACTGAAGAGTTTTGGTGAAATGGTATCACCCTATCGAACCCCTCTTTGACATCAATGATCACTTCTTTGTAGAATGGTGAATCCTGGTGGTGAATCTGTACTACAGCTGCTGAAGGATCTTTGATGTATTGGGTTTGAACACACCATACTGGTAGATGACTGCTTCAGTCTCCACAAGAATCAAAGGCTTTCTGTAACTCAATGAACGTGGAGACAGAAGTGGTATCTTGTACTCCCTACAAACCTCAGTGAGCTAGGTTACTATGTGGATATGGTCGCATTGTGTGAATCCTTTCAAAGCTTTCAGCTTGCTCGCATGGTTGTTCTTCATCTAGTGTTCTGCCAATCCTGTTTGATGACTTGGAAACAGCTTGTGGGGTGACGGACAACAGGCAGATGGGGCGATAGTTGCGATGTCGTTAATGTCTCCTTCTTGAACAGTAGAACTGTCCTGCTGGGTTTCCATTGAGAGGGTAAATTGCATTAGGGAGGTAGCATGAAGAGCCGTAGCTAGTGTATTGATGAGCACGGAGGGCAGATTCTTCAGTTGTTCGGTCTGACTTTGTCTGGACTTGGTGCTGTTCTCTTCTTTACCGACGAGATGGCATGTCGGATTTTTGAAGGGAGAACGTTGGGAATGACATAACAGGACGTGGCTGTCTCGTTTAGCCAAGGTATCTAAAATCAGATGGTGAGTATGTAATACGATTGGGGACAACCGCTGGACTAGAGCCATTACTGACTGATCCTACGGATGTCCAAAAGATCATGGCCACCCACCTACAAGATGGTCTGACTTCCTTGTAAAGACCCTGAAGGTAATGGTTGAGGCTCTTCATATTTCTGAATCAACTAGATGCCATTATATTGATACATGATAGGGTCCAATGGAAACGATTTCTGTGGCCCGGTTCCAGCAAATAGATGAATAACAGGATTCAAGTGATCAAGTGAAGAAATCTCCTGAGGGAGATGAATCAGCCTTCCTGCCCAGGGACCCAGTTCACAGAATGCCCAAAGCATTCCCAGTCAAAGAAGACCACTCCTAAAGTTCTTCACTCCTTGGCAACAGCCCTAGCAACCGAGGTAAAAGCCCCATATGGGAGTATCTATGGTAAAAGCGGCCCTGAGGATCAGAGGTTCACAAGTAATATTGGATGGACACATGTTGACGGCTCCATGTGGCCCCAGCTCATGTGGTGCTCTAAGCACGAGCTGTCTTCATCTCCTCTTGAGATGTGTATCTCTCACTCTGCTCTCTGTCTTTGAGTAGCCTGTGTTCTCCTTAAGCACGTTACTCTCCTCTCTCTCTCCCTTCCCTCTCCTTAAACCCTCCTTAATAAAATCTATTTTACTTCACTCCTCATCCACTCCTGAAAATTCTTTTCTGCAAAGAAGACGCAGAACCCTAAGGCAGCCCTGGGTAAGGCCTAGGACTGACTTTCCTTTCCTGCAAAGAGTACCTCGCCTCCAGCCTGAGTCCGTGGCTCCCTGAGAAACCTCGGCAGGATCAACCCGGCACTGAGATGGTGCGGGCATCAGGTGGCTTGGCGCTACACTCGCGGTGGCTGGTGGGGCTCAGCCCAGGTCGCAGGCTCAAGCAGACTTTTATCAGTCCTAAGCTTGCCCAGTGGGTCCCGAAAGTGGCAGAGGCGGCCTGGGGAGAAAGCTACCATTCCTCTCTCCTTACTGCCTCACATAAGTCACCTGTGGATCCACCTGCAACAGTTTAGACTGTTAGTGTAAACTTCTAGATGAATCACCTGACTGAAACAACAGTGTAATGAAAAACACACAAACAAAACCTGGATTTTTTAAAGATTTTACCTTCTTCCTGTGTAATGGAGAGTATTACCATTAATGATTCTCTAATATGGAAAATTTGGCAGAGGTAGGAACGTAAGGGAGTTAGAAGTCAATTGATCGAAGTTTTGGCTGCATTATCAACTTCTCTGTGTAGATGTGTTCCAAACAGTTTCTCCTCACTGAATTTAGATTTTTATCAACTGTAGAGTTGGCTTGGTGGAGACTCATTTTCTTTCAGCATTGAGATTCCATTTCTACAAATTTAGCTCTGTCAGAACAAGAGCTCACCTCAGGTCTGGTTCTGGCCAGTTGCTCCTTGCTTTCATAGGATTTAGCAATTCCAAAATAAGAGCTCCTGAGAAAAACATCAATGTACACAGCTTACCAGTTCTCTAAGCATATATACTTCAGTAGGGAGACGAGGTAAAGACCAAATTAGGTATAGAGAATCTGATGCGATTTGAATATTAGGGCAACTTTCATACATAGGAGACAAAATTTTTTAAGCCTGCCAGAACATGCCTAGTTGTTGTCTTCATTATTTGTTTACTTTCTGTCTTTCCTTTTTTCTGTGACATACTAGGGTAGTCAGGGCTTACTCCTCAGCTGTGCACTCAGGGATATTCGTGGTGTAGGGGACATGTGGAAGCCAGTTTTTCTCCCTCATTGCCTCATCTCTCTTATATATATCACTGAACTGAGCATTAAATACAGGCAAAAAGATACACATGACAACCCTTTAATATATGTTCCGTAATCTGTAATCTGGAAGGGAAGAACAGAAAAGAGATAGAGAAAGGAAGAAAACAAAAGAACCTGCTATGGAAGTGCTGGGAGGTGGGAGGGAATCAGGACGTTGGTGGTGGGAGATGGGGGCACTGGTGGAGGGATGGGTGCTGGAACACTGTATGACCAAATCCCAAGTATGAACATCTTTGTAATTGTATATCTCACGGTAGTATAATACAATACTTATTAAAAATAAAGACATATCATTGAGTTTTTTTGGCTTTCACTGCTAAGTAAAATAACCTGAAACCCTGGAAGATAATTGATAAATTTTAAGATTCAATGGCTCACTAGTAAGAGTAATCTGCATAGTTTCCTTTTTTTCTTTCCAAGTAAGTTCTTTCAGTTCCATCCTCTGGACTTATCTGGCTCATTTATGATTTCCAGTGTACTATTTAAGAGACCTAGTAGCGTTGATCCACTCTGGCCTTTCCTGACCTTAAAGGGCATCTAGTTTTCGGCCTTAGCATTAACCTCTTCACTGTACCTCTTTCTTTCATAGATGTTCTTCATAAAGATAACCTCTTCCCATTCTGAGTTTTCTCTTTGACGTATCATATAGTCTTTGGATTTGTTAAATATAATCTCCCCACTACCCCAATGCCATCATCAGGTGATTTTAGTTACTTGCTGGTCACGATCGCGATCTCGATCACGATCTTCCCGTAATCATCTATTTGCTAGAGCGGCACCAGTACTATCTCCATATGTCCTGTCTCATGCTAGTAGAGCAAAAGGGCATCGGCTTGCTGCAGGAACATAAAGAGCTTCCTCAAACCATTATATTAGGTCATGGGAATGACCTAAAATAATTGTTACTCGGCATTTGGCATCAAATACAACACGCAGCAGCTTGCTAGGCTTGCCGGGGGGCATAGCCTTTTAAACACCTCCAAATAAAGCATTTATTGATGAACCGGGCGGCCGCTTAGGCCGCGTGCGCTGTGCCGGGCTGCGATCGGTGACGCTGCGGTGGGTGGAGCGCGTGAAGTCCGGATGTGGAAATGGGCGCGCCATGGAGTGCGTGGGGGGGGTCGCCTGGCTTGTGGTGAGGTTCTGCCGGGGTGGTGGGCCAAGGCTAGAACCTACCATGCCTCCCGACTGCCTCATGAACGGGCTGGGCACAGGGAGAGTAAGGAAACAGCTCTGCCCCATGCTGTTCAGAGTTCTGACCAGCATAGCCTGGGCTGGATTGAGGTAGAAAACGCCGCAGGGTGGGTGTCGACGATCTGGCTGTGATGGGCTGGTCGGGTGGGTGGAGTTCCGAAGAGAGGGAAGTCCGATGTGGAAATGGGACGGCGCCTTGGGGGGTATGGGGGGTCGCCTGGCTTGTTGTGAGGTTCTGCCGCGTGGTGGCCAAGGCTAGAACTCCACTCATGCTTCCCGACTTCTCATGAACGCTGGGCACAGGGAGAGCAGCGAACCGCCTCGCCTCATGCTCCAAGAGTCTCTAGACGTGTCAACTAGGCTTATTTGATAAAAAAACGCTGCAGGGTGGGTGTCGTAGATCCGGCTGTGATGGGCTGATCGCTGGGTGGAGTTCTCAGAGAGTGGAAGTCTTGATGTGAAAAATAATGCTCTATGGAGTGCGTAGGGTCGCCTGGCTTATTGTGAGGTTCTGCCGTCGGTGGTGGGCCGCCGTCAGTACCCACCAGGCTCTCCCACTTCTCGCGAACTCAGTAAGCACATGAGGGTTTGGTTGGTGGTAAATATAATAATTTTAACTTCCCAAACTTTGGAGAGAAGTTACTTCTGAGTTAATCTAACTCTGGTTGAAAAATATGTAACTGATTTTTATCCATACTACAAAATAGCATTTCAATAGGCTCCATTGGAACACAGCTAATATTTCATTGTTACTATTTTTTCAAACCATTTTTCAGTTTACTTGGAACTTGGACAAAGAAAGAAATTTTGATTTTGCTACTTAAACAGAACCATAAAAATTCTCAACAAAGTACCACCAATATTTAGTAGCTCCATTCATACCATCAGGAGGTATGAATCTAAATGTATAATGTAGCATTTTAGTGTGATATTGGGACAATCAATAGTATTACTTCTTTTTACTATTTTTTCTTCTCTTCCTCTACTTTATCCTGGTTATCACTCTTTTTCGTGATCAGATTAAGATTTCCAAATAATACATATTTTTTGACCACATTAATAGTTTTATTATAGAACTCTGTGATTCTATAGAATCACCCTAATAGAACTATTAGAATTCTGTGATATAAATTTTTTTTTTTTTTGCTTTGGGCTGCACCCCGCGATGCTCAGGTTAAGCACCTGGCTGCACTCTGTGGAATTACTCCTGGTGGTGCTCGGGATCATATGGGATGCCGGGATCAAACCACTTTAGTACAGGCCGGTCACAGGTAAGGTGCAAACGCCCTACCACGCTGCTATCGCTCCGCCCTATAAATTTTGGTAGAGAATTTATATTTATTACATACTCAGATAAGGAGAATATATGAAATAATCTAAATTTTTACAAAGATAAGTAAATTTTTCTTGCATCTAAGGGGAAAGTTTGTGGTAATATAAAAACTGGCAAAATGGACAAGAAAAATTGCACCAAGCATTAGAAATGCAATTTAGAATCATATAATACATATTTAATGTTCACTAGGTGGATTAAAAAGAAGATTGGGATAAAAAATTGGAAAGGCTGTGGAGTCACCAGTTTACTTGCTCACTATTACTGCATGCAAATAGTTAACTCTGCTTTGGAGAAACAATCTGGAATCTCCATCCTCTCTCTTCCTTTCCTCCCTTCCAGTCCTCACCCTTTCTCTTCACCTCAGGTTGGGGACAATTATATGGATAGAGCAAATGTACTGAGACTCAATGTTCAGGATTTGCCTCGTGGTACTAGGGAGCTTTGGGTAATACTGAGGTTGAATGGAGGCTTCATATAAACATATTGCAGCCTGCTTGAGCTCTCTCGAGCCCCTGGTGTGACGAACCCTTTTTCTTTCATTATTCAAAAATTTCCACACATTTAGAAAATGTTCTTGGGTTTTTTGTTCCTTATTAGTTTAGCATGGGTCAGTACACAGGTGCCTGAATTGTTTTGATGGAAGGCAGTTGGTGTTACTTTGAAATCATATTGGATACCCAGAGTTAAACTAGGGCTGGCTGTAAGATAAACTCAAATGACTAAACTATCACCCAAGCCCTAGGTAAATTTCTAATCGTTTAAGAGTAAGCTGGATAAAATTCTATTATAGGGGAGATAAGATAGTATTGTTAAAAACATTATTAGGTGTAATAAGTGCTAGTGTTTTAGAAAATAGCACCTATTAACAAATAAATTAACTAATATGAAGAATTGAGCCGAATGATCCCATGAGATTGCTAGAGACAGAGAGCAAACATACCCTCTGAATTAGGCACAGCCATGTAAATATATCTTTAATGTCAGGAAATAGAATGTTCCTTTAAAAAGTCTTTTTTTGAAGATGGAAACTGTTGTCTGATTAACTCTGTGGAGATCTCAGTGCTTTTAGCCATTTCAAATTTGAGAGTGTTAATTAAATTAATTCACGGACAAGTACCTAATATTTAATTGTTAGCCCTTCATGAAAATACTCGTTTGAGAATCTCATTATTTTTAGAAACATGCCTCTAGGACTCTGACAATGTTCCCAGGTGAAAATTCTGATTAAGAAACTACAACTTTAGTTAAAAAATATAGTAAATAATGTTCTCTGTATAGACGAAAGCAACATACTAGCATATTTGAAAAGCTCACCACCTTGAAAATCTTGAGAATGATAAAATTCATTGTCACTTTTTTTCCTATATTCATTGATTTACTCAGCGTTGTCAGTAATACTCCATTTGTTGGGAAATGAGGTCCATTATTTGGCAGTTTTTTGCTATCAAATATATCACTGAGTAGTTTGGTGGGTCTGCCAAGGCTCTGATCTCACCAATATATTTTTTCTGGTGGTCAAGGACCACTAACCGTCCAGGGTATAAGGGCTCAGGTGTAGACAAGCTTGTCTCTGCCTGCCACTTCTGTCTTTGGAGCTAAGGGCAATGCAGTCACACCTGCAACACCTCAGGGAGAGATAAGTTTTAGAATGAAAGTAGGGTTAAGCAACAAACAGCAAGAAAAACTAATCTCAATGGTAGACCAAACTGTAATATGTTTCTTCCTATACTTAGTTAGAGCCTCGTGGCTTGGGTCATGTTCAGTGCTGCCATGGCAATCCAATTTCTTCAGTATGTGGTACAGAACCTAAGCTATGTACCTTTGGAGTCACTTAGCACCATAATTTGACTTGATCTTGTGCTCCACTGAATATGTGAAGAAAAGATTCTAGGGAATTGTGAGGAATTTTGGGGAATCTAGAAATGCCAAGATCTGATTAGCTCCACATATTTCAGTGTCTATCATCAGATATCTGTATGTTGAATGTTACTAAATAGAGTTACACAGGAGGAGTATACCTTTGTAGTTTCTGGTCAAATTTTGAGTACTGAGCCGTTTACTGTGATGAACCAAGTAAGAACAGTTTTGGCACAGTGGGACATGAGTAAAGGACAGGGACTAAAGGATGGCAGGAGCGTTTTAAACGGGTGAGGCATCTAGGGACAGGTGTGTCTGGTAAAGATCATTTGGGAAGACGTCACAGAATTTTACTAAGGCTAAGGATTGGATGGAGTATTACTGGTTAAAATCGATGTTGTTATCAAGGTGAATTCTTTAGCATATTTTTCACATACATCTCTGATGTGAGAGTTTAATATGGACTCGAGACATGAAGAAAAGATTTGTAGGAATAAGATTTAGTAGATCACAAACTTTGACCTTTCCTGGAAGATTTGATTCAGAATCATGAGGACAGCACTAGAAAGGAAAGAAATGTAAACAGAAATGGGAATAGCGAATTTCATGGCTAATTATATGTAAAATCAGTAAGATTTGATAATTTATTGTGATGCAGGTGGAAGGGAAAGATCGCTTTGGTTTGAACTAGACAAGAGGTGTCATAATTTATCAAATACCATTTGTACCTAAAGAAAAAGAATTGTGGCAAGAGATATTAGTCTATGGTTTTTGTATTTTACATAGAAATGTGAAATGATTCTTAGTGGTATGTGGCTAGTGTTTGAGAGAGAGTAGAGAGAAAAATATTACTCTTAGAGAAATAGGCATGCAGGTTGAACTTGAGACCGTGGGAATAGATGAATTCACCCCTGTATCACAATTAATAAAAACAGAAGAGAGCCAAGAAAATACTATAGACAAAGCAGAGAATAAGTGGTAGGTAAAAGTCTATAAGAAGTTGTCTAAATAATTAGGTGGGAAAATCTATCTGGTGTAGTCTGATGTCCAAAAGCGGGGAGGGGGGGAGTGGAGGGAACCTCATTAGGCACATATTATTCAAGGTTATTTTCTTTTTTAGAATTTTTTGTACAATACTTTTTTTTGTCAATGTCAAATACAATGATAAATTGTATTATAATTAAGGAGTAACAGGCTCTGTGACCATTATGTTCATTAGTTTAACTAATAAATGGCATTTATGTAGAAGACAAAGCTGCCCCTAATATTGCCTTTCTCAGAGTCTCAATATTTGGTCAACATGCAGATTTTACTGGATAAATCACGGAATGCAATTTGTTTGGTAGTGCATGTTCTGAAATAAGAGATCGTATGGGATGTCTGGAAGCTCAGTCACTGATGCTAGTTTGTTGATTTTGTGGGATGATGGAAATGACTGTCAAATTTTTATTGACTTAGAGAAAAGAAATATGCAATGACTTGCATGACAAATGCATATCCAGGGAGACATTTCTCCGCAGGAGAAAGGAAAAGCTACTAAGTGGATCCTGATTTGGGGTATAAAAACCTTGACAATTTTCATATTTGTTTATTTGTGAACATTTCCTTTGTGGACTTTTAAATGCACATTTATCAAGGTTTAGCAGTCTTAGAAGAGGAAATGCATAATGAATATGTAGCATTTTGGACTATGAATAAGGAAACAAATGCATTAGTCTCTCAATTTTCTTTGTTTAAAGAAGGCGGATATTAAGCATTTGTTTTGTTATTAAATTAAGCTTCCTATGGATCTGTGTGCATTAACCAACCTAGTGTACAAGCTGTTTATGTTGCATGAAAGAGCAACATCTTTCTCCCTACTGTCTCTGTTTACAGACAAGGTGAATTAGTGTTCCTAGTAGAGTGAGTAGGTATGTGAGAGATGAGAAGTAAGGGAGAGAATTTTATCTCTGCTTTCTGTACAACACAGCCAAACTCCAGAAATTTGCTATAGTCACAGTTCACTTCCCGCTCTCTGGCTGAGAAACTTCCCTTTACTACATCTCGATGAGACAGCTGACCAACAAGGCTGCCAGCAATCTTTGCAAACATTAGTCTAGGTGAATGAAGTTGTCCCTGGTTGCCTTTTATCTCCATTGACAGCTCTTTTGTTTTGCTCATTTCCTTCCCCCTTCCTTCCTTCCTTCCATTCCTTCCTTCCTTCCTTCCTTCCTTCTTTCCTTCCTTCCTTCCTTCTTCCTTCCTTCCTTCCTTCCTTCCTTCCTTCCTTCCTTCCTTCCTTCCTTCCTTCCTTCCTTCCTTCCTTCCTTCCTTCCTTCCTTCCTTCCTTCCTTCCTTCCTTCCTTCCTTCCTTCTCCTCCTTCCTTCCTTCCTTCCTTCCTTCCTTCCTTCCTTCCTTCTCCCATCTATACCTTGATTTTCTATATGTCTGTATCTCTCTCTTATGTACCTTCTGTGTTGCTCTCTCTATGTTTGTTTCTTGTCTCTTCTCACTCAATTCCACACCTCTGCAAGACACTGAAATTAGACTTTCTCTTTATTCCTATCACTAATCATGCCATTAGAAAATTAGACATTCATATTTGGAGGCCATATCAAATAGATTTAATCCTATCACAATCCATCTGCAAGTGAAACTGGCTGAGAGGGAGGTTAGTCAGATAAATTGTCACAATCGACAACAAATCAGGGCTTTTGTTAGGACGCCAAAAGGAGAGCAAATAATGTCTTCCCCAGACAACAACAACATTTGACGCCTACTACTATGACTTGATTTAAGTGAAGGCTATTATTTTAAATTGGGTTGAAATATCTAAATTTTGTGCATACCCACTTCATGAATTTCTATCGATTTAGGGAAACAGATGTTATTGTTTACCAAGAGAGACATTAACACAGGGGCTTTATGTAAAGCCAGAGTTTAGAAAGGGAATGAAGAGGCAACATGAGGCCTAATAGCATTCTGAAATGATACCAACCCTCCTGGAAGAGAAGCACTGTTAGAGGTGTTAGCGCCCATTCCTTAGCTAAACAGATTACTGGAGGCTTGGGCATCAGTGGGACTTGTGTGTTAGAGCTAGTGCCATAGAAATGCAGCCACTGTGAGAACCTAGATACAAAGTGAGAAATAATCTACGTTTTCCTCTCATTTACCTGAATCCATCACTATCCCTTCTCACTGAAGCTGCCTGTAGTTAGTTAGTCAGGCAAATTGAGCACACATTTGCAGCATTAACCACTGCAATCCGGGAATGGATCGAGAGAAACTGGAGGAGACTTTACAGTGGTACGGCAAAGAACATCTCTACCTACATGCAAAGTTTGCATCAACCACTGGGAGGAGTACTACTAGGTGGGGATTATGCTAGCTGTAAAGTATTAGCTCTGTCTCCTAGCTGTAGGAATTTGGCCAAATAAGAGCCAGGAGTCTCAGTGTCCTAATAATAAAAATAGATATCTGAGAGTGCATAGACATCCATCAAAGGTGCCAAGGAATTTCAAAGACGTCTGAGTTGGAAAAATACTTGCCTGCATGCATATAAAAGGTGTGTTCAGAGTGACTTACTGAGGACATACTGTGTATCAAAGACTATGTTTGTGCTTTATACATATCATCCCATGTAACCCTCATAAAATATGTCAACTTTATTCTTTAAATTAAAATTTATTTTAATTGATGCATCATTAATTCACAATACTGTGTAACTTCATGGATACAGTTCCACCCCTTGTTGAGTGTATGTCTCAACTGTCACTGCCACCAAGGTTCTGGAGCCTTCACATTATTAAAATGACTCTATCTACCCATTGCTCCACTGCCTCCTTTCCCTTTGGTGACCTTCATGTTTCTCATAGAATCTAAGAGTTAGATTATTGAACTGTTCATTTGTGCGGTTATTTATATGCCATATCTGAGGGAACGTATCTGGTGATTGTCTTTCAATTCCTAACTTATGTCATGCAATTTAGTCCTTTTATGTTTCATCTATATGGATTGCCAAAAGAATCATGATTTTATTTTGTTAAGTCTATAGTGGTATGTGAATGAGTATTTATATCTCAACCTCTTTTTCCAGTCATTCATCCAAGAGCATTTGGGTTGATTCCCTGTTGGCTATTGTGGATAATGTTGCTGTGATCAGAGCATAACATATATTCTTTAGAATTAGTGTTCTTGCACTATCTGGGTAGGTGCCCAGGAGTTGTATTGTTGCATCACAGGGCATTTATTATTATTATCTTTGGTACATTTTCAGCCATACCCAGTGGTGCTCAGGGCTTACTCCTAGCTCTATACTTAGACATCACTTGGCAGGGGTTGGGATATCATATGGGATGCTAGGGATCACATCCCAGGTTGGTCACATGCGAGGGCAATTACCCTACCTCCCTGTACTCATCTCTAGTCCCCAGGAAATTTCTATTTTTCACTGTGCATAGAATCTTCTGCTTATTTTTTATCGAAACTACACCAACTACTCTCGCACTCATGAGTGAATGAGTGTTCTTCCCTCTCTCCTTCTCCTCCCCCAACCCCACAGCTTTGCTATTTCTAGTTTTGTTTTTACTATAGGCCATTCTCACAGGAGTGAGGAGGTTATTTTCTTTTGGATTTGATTTGCATTTCCTAATAAGTTTAAAATGGAGCATTTTCACATGCCTCATAGTTGTATTTATAATTAGGGATGGATTGCACCCACTAGTAGTTGAAGTTGAAGACCAAGGGATTTGTTGAGGCTTATTATTTGGGGCTGGATTCTGAATGGTACTATAGATATTGTTTTAAAGGGTTTTAAAAAATGTTGTGGTGAGTCTTGGGTGGTTTTCTGACAAATAAAAGACCTGATGATCATCAACCTCAGTGTGAAGGAGGAAAGTTGCTGGGGATGGGGGAGGGGTGTGGCAGAATGAAAATAGGGAGATTGTCCCTGATAAATTTTGCTTCATTGTTTTTTCAAATCCACTTTAATCCTGCATTTCTGGGTATGAACCACTTTTATCACCTAAAAGGAAAAATCTTCTTTCTATAGGTTTTAAAAGAAAGTGTTTCACCAAGAAGATTTGGGGAACCTTGATCCTGCCCCTCGAGGTGTTGCAGGTGTGGCTGCGGTGCCCGGCTGCATTGGCAGGTGGCAGACAGGAGACAGACTTGTTCTACACCCAGGGCTCTGGCCCTGTGATCCCTGGATGGTTGATGGTCTGACATAGAAAAAATACTGGGCCCCCTTGGTGAACCCAGAGCCACAGCAGAGCCTAGCAAGCTACCAGTAGTGTATTCGATATGCCAAAAACAGTAACAATAATGAACCTCATTCACAACAAACGGAGACATTATTGGCGCCCATTGAGGGTCAATAAACAAATTGATAAGTGATCAAAATTGATAGCGCAAAGAAAGACTAACTTTTGTCGATGTGTCTCAGCTGAATGAACTCTAATATTTTATGCTATCTGAGGGTAAGGATTTAACCTAGAGCCATGACCACTGATCAGGGCAATGTGTCTGTGGTCAGAACTAATGTGGAGCATGGTAGGTATCTTCCCGTCTCTAGGCTTGTGTGTGTTTACATGAGCCTGTGCTTTTTGTTCCTGCACCTGTTCCCATGGGTCTGCTTTTGCAGACGCACAGGTGCATCTCTAGAAAACAGTGTAGACAAGAAGCACCTTTATCTGTAAAAAAATCCCAAATCCACTCTCTTGAGAGAGGTAAAAATCGATCTTTTTGCCTTAAAATAGATAGTTACTCTTCGTATCAAATTATGATATATAAGAGCTCTTAGTATTATATTGATTGATGTAAGTCAATGTATCCCTTCCTATACTGGGACTAGTGCATGTGCCTTGTCCCCAAACCATTCAGTGTCTCTCTTGTGCTAGATGTTCTGGCACTAGCAGATAGAGACCTCATCGTTTCAGTATTTATACTGAAAGAATATACTGGAGAATGTAATTTATACTGGAGAATGTAATTCATACTGGAGAATGTAAAAAGATTTTCTTTCCTCTGAAAAGACCGGGTCCCCTGAGATGAACCCAGAGCCAAGGCAGAGCCTGGCAAGCTACTCTTGGTGTATTTGATATGCCAAAAAACAGTAACAATAATGGGCCTCATTCCCAATGAATGGAAACGTTACTGGCACCCACTCAAGCAAATCAATGAACAATGGGAAGACAAGAGACAAGTGACAAGTGACAATAAATGACTTTTGGGAATGCATTGGAAAGTAGAAGACTGTAAGTCATGCTATTTCCTTTGTTAGTGGCAGGTGAAAGCTAGGTGTCAGCAGGAGTGAGATCCAGCATCAGAAGTGAGTTCAGAGAATGAGGATGAAATCTGGTCTCTGAACACAAGTAACGTAGAAGTTCCTCAACTGAACCAAGCTTGTAGTTGACTTTTATTTTTATTGGTTCTATTAGCCTTTCCAATAATTTTACAGGAACAACCTTCTGTATATATGCTTATTTCTGCTAGAATTGCTTTTGGTTTATTTTTTCAAAGTGGACAAATGTACATTCAATATGTTACTTAGACATCTAAGGAAAAAGGCCGGAATGATAGTAATGTGTTTGCCTT
>JAJIBD010032551.1:0-98178 GCA_021461705.1 Cryptotis parvus | reverse complement strand
TGTCTGTAACTGTAGCAAACACCTAGAACACATTCTTAAAACACATCAGCTCCTTTCTTACCTTACTGCAAAAGAGTAATATCCTGGAGTCTTCCACTTTAGCAGGAACAAACCAAAGTTTATCTTTGTACTGATGAATCCTGGAGCCTCTATCTCTAGATATAGGTGTGCTGTCATTTTTATACCAAATTATAGTGGCATTATTTATATATGCAGTAAGTGGACAAGAACGAACATCAATTTCATTTGAAGATGAAACTAAAATTATTTCATATTTCTGGTTTTCACATTTCTCTATAAAAGTAAGAGAGAAGAATTTCTATTAAAGCAATCATGGTGTGATATGTAAAAGCGCATTTATGAAGTGATACCTACATCTAGACACATACTAAATAGACAACTCTTTTATATGAGCATTTTAGTTTTTAAAAAATATTTTTATTATATCACCATTAGATATACAGCTACAAAAGTGTTCATATTTGTGTTTCAGTCATACAGTGTTCCAGCACCTATCCCTCCACCAATGTCCCATGATTTTCCCTCCTCCCTCAGCCTGCATCTATGGCAGACAATTTTTACTTCTCTCTCTCTATCTCTCTGTCTCTCTGCTCTCTCTCTTTTCCTTCCCTTACACACTGTGGCTTGCAATATATACAGTTAGAAGTTATCATGTATATCCTTTTGCCTACTTTCAATGCTCAGTTCTACACTGGTATTATCATGACAATAATTATTAGTACACTGTTCCTTTCTCTGTATTGACTAACCTCTGACTACCACACATTTCAGTAGGTTCTACCAATTGACAAGACCTCCTGATCCATATTTTGTCTGGCCTTGGATATTGGTACCACGCTATTTTTTTTATATCCCACAAATAAATGCAGTCATTCTATATCTGTCCTTTGACTAATTGACAAGACCTCCTGATCCATATTTTGTCTGGCCTTGGATATTGGTACCACGCTATTTTTTTTATATCCCACAAATAAATGCAGTCATTCTATATCTGTCCTTTTGACTAATTTCACTCAGCATGATCCTCTCCATGTCCATCCATTTATACATATATATATGTATATATATATATGAGCATTTTAACCTTATCATTTAACCTTATGATTGAGAGCTTTATGTTGGGAATCTGAGAGATTTAAATCCAAGTCTAGTGATGTTACTTACTACCTCTCTACTTTATAACAAGTTATTTAACCTCTAAAATACCTTGATTTTTGACGTTAGTGTAGATTTGAAGATTTGTCCTTCTGTATAAAAATGGAGAAACTGTGTTTACCCTCTCATTTGAGCAATCTTTTAAAAATGGATAAAATATATAGATGTTGGGTATCAGGGAACACAGGGCAGAAAAATCAAAAAAAACGAGAAGCAATGAAGTAATCTTACAAGGTTCCCAAATTACTGCCTGAAGAAATTCTACGATATGACTTGGCAGGGAAAGAAAAATCAACAAAAACTGACTTACAGTGATGGAGTTGAAATCAGGTTAAATCAGTCTATCAGGGCAGAGTCCCAAAGAATTATTCAAGGGGTAGGACAACCAACGAGGAAGGAAAAATCAATCCAAAACTGACCCAGAAATGACATGGATAGTGGGACCAACCAATATAAATATGAAAATAGCCATTACTGCTGTTACTGTCTATACAGGGTGTTAGCTCAAATATGTAAGAGGACACATGAACGAATTAAAAAAAATAGAGGTTAGAGGAAGAAATGACAGCAAAAGGGGTCTGGTGAGCTGCATGGAGAAACACAATCAGAATCGGAATATCCATCAGTTCTTGGAAAGAAAGGAAGTATAAAACTCCATAGAGAATCCCAGAGAACTTTTGCACAGAAACAGCAACAGCTAAGTATATTACAGTCACATGGTTACTGGATGGGGAAGCGGCAGAAAAGCTGAGAGATGTGTGAGCCACCCAGGGCTGCAGCAGAAACCCACAGTGTGGTAGAAGGATCAGGGGCACTCTGGGTCCCATAATCCCTGGGCTTTCAGTCCTACAGCAGCAAGGCCTAGACAAAAAATCAATAAAGTACCTCCTAGGAACCCAGAAAAGAACAGGAAAAGGCTCAGAAACAAATAACTATAGTGGCCTGAGTCATTCTGGGAAGCACCTCAGGACAAGGCATCCAAACAATGGTGAAAGACAGTCCATCTCACTCCCACCCCAGGCCTTAATCATAGGATAAAAAGCTGAGCCAAGAGTCTCTCAACTCTGGAAATACAAAACTTTGAATCTGAGGACTGATACAAAAGGACAAGGTTGAGGAACGGGAAGTATAAAACTAGAAGTGAGTCAGAAGAAGAGGGATAGATAGAGAATGCTCTCTTCCATATGTGGGATTTAAAGAAACAAAGTAGGAGGAATTTGCTTACTGGTGAGGGCTAGTGGTCTGTGGGACCCAAGTAGAGCAATGTGGGAAACCTGGTGGGGGTGTGGTGCTGAATGATATATACATGATGCTATCATTAACAGTATTCTAAATCATAGTGCTTCAATAAAAAATGAACACAAAATTCTTAAAGATAAAAACTCTAATGCTGCATGAAATGAATACATTAAGGTCAGGACCTAGGATACTATGAATGCAGTTACAGACCTAACTCAATGCAGAACCTCACAGGTGACTAGAAGAACTTCCAGCTGCCCTGTTCAGCCAGACTTACATGCACACATTTGCACATCTGCACCCAAGCCAACCATCCCTCAAGATTCAGGACAAAAAACACAGCAGCAGCCTCTGGCCACCAGAAGGAAGAGTTCAACACATTCATGCCAGATGCAGTGAAGAAGTACAGGAACTCACCTTCCTAATGAATGATGTCAAACCTTGAGAAGGGCCCCAAGCATACAAGAGTTCTCAACTCTCCCTGATGAAAAATCCAAAGTGACAAGGTCTAGACCCTTGACTGAACTAAGAAGACAATCAAAGAAAGATTGAACAATGAAAGAAAAAAATTCTATCAGAAGTCATGGAACTGAAAACGCATAACTGGAGAACTAAAAAAACACAACAGAGTGGAAAACCAGTTAACTCATAGTAGAGGAATGCATCATTACAGTCAAGGCAAGAAGCAAGAAATCACCAAAAAGAACAGAAAAAAAAGAATGAAGAAAAATAATGAGGAAAACATCAGAGATCTATGTTTCAGTCATGAGAAACAACATCCAAATGATAAGCGTCCCTAGAAAAAATGGAAAAAAGGAAAAGAAAATACTGGTGGAAGAAATTATAGCAAAGACTTCCCTACCACCCCCGACCCGAGAGGATAGCCCATACAGAATCAATCTAAGCCATAAAATCACCAAGATACATTGTAATTAACCCACCAAGAGTTAGAGAAAGAATTCTGGAAGTTGTTACAGCAGAGCAAAATATTACAATGGAAACTTTTAAATTCATATCATATTTCTTAAGTGAAACCCCAAAAGCTAAGAGGAATGGTACAATATAGTCAACATACTCAACAAAACAGGAACCCTAACAAGAACATCCAGTTGGTAGTAATTCAAGTTTGAAGAACACAAAACTTCATAGACAAACCACAGCTGAAGAAGTTCATGAACACTAATCAAAATTGTGTTCAATTCCCATCATACATGTGGTCTCCCAAGCATTCCAGAAGTGACCCCTGAATAGAGCCAGGAGTAAGTCTTAAGCTGGGCGTTGCCCCCAAAAACCAAACAAAACCAAACTAAACAAAACGGGATCACAGTCACTGCTAGTTGAACTATTTATGGTTCAACCACTTTAAAACTGGTTGGGAGACTTCTCCAAAAAAAAGTAGAACTTTCATATGACCCAAAAACCAAAAATAAATAAAATCTATATACTTGAAAAGTTCTAACCAGACTGATCAAAAAAAAGAGAGAGAGAGAGAGAGAATGACATCTCATTCATTATAATCATTAAGTGAATTATAAATTCATACTGAGAGCGACTTTATGCCAATTACTTCAATAATTTAAACTGGCAAATTCCCTGAAACATACAGCATACAGGAACTCCCCAAGAAATAGACATAAAAGAAACAGATATTGGGGCTGGAGCGATAGCCCAGGAGTTAGGGTGTTTGCCTTGCACGCGGCTGACCAGGATTCAAACCCTGACATCCCATATGGTCCCCTGAGCAGTGCCAGGAGTAATTCCTGAGTGCAGAGTCAGGAGTAACCCTTGAGCATTGCCGGGTGTGACCCAAAAAGAAAAAAAAAGAAACATATTTGAGTAGCATGATAGCTATATTAAAGAACTTAATTTGCAATTAAGAAACTTTCAACAACAAAAACAAAATTCAAGTTTAGAATGCTTCACTGGTATAGTCAGAAAAGTGAATTTAACATAGACTTTTCCAGAAAATTGAAGATTGACGAACAATTTTAAATTAACTCTAAGAGATCAACATTATTATAATACCAAAACCAAAGAATGCAAGAAAACTAGAACTAAATATTTATCAAGAATATAAATGTAAACTTATTTTTAGTCAAAATAATTTAGTGATTTGATTTGCAGAATGTATTTTTTAAAAGAATGAATAATATACGTAAAAAAATCTCAGGAATGCAAAATTGGATCAACATTTTTAAATTTTTTATGTACATATAATTCTATATATAGTCAGATTTAAAATGTAAAAGTGCATAGTAATCTCAAGAAAATTAGAATCTGAGAAAAAATTAGCATCACCTGAGATTATTTAAATAGTTCCAAAGAACTTCCTCAAGATAGTCAAAGCCATCTACCAAAAGCCCACAGCGAGAATCATTCTCAATGGGGAAAAATTGAAAGCCTTCCCCTTAAGATCAGGAACACGACAAGGTTGCCCTCTCTCACCTCTTTTATTCAATAGAGTATTGGAAGTACTTCGCCATGGCAATCAGAGAAGAAAAGGACATTAAGGGCATCCAGATAGGCAAGGAAGAAATCAAGCTATCATTATTTGCAGATGACATGATATTATACTTAGAGAACCCTAAAATCTCAACCCAAAAAATCTTAGAAAAAATAGATATTTATAGTAGAGTGGCAGGGTACAAAATCAATACCCAAATGTCGGTGGCTTTCCTATATACAAATAATGAAAGAGAAGAAAGGGATATTAAGAAATCGATTCCATTCACAATTGTGCCACAGAAAATCAAATACCTAGGAGTCAGCTTAACGAAATGTGTAAAGGACCTATACAAAGAGAACTACAAGATACAGCTTCAAGAAATAAAAGAGGACATGAGGAAATGGAAACACATTCCCTGCTCATGGATGGGGAGAATTAACATTGTCAAGATGGTAATACTCCCTAGAGCTTTGTACAGATTCAATGCGGTTCCTATAAGGATACCCATGACATTCTTCAAAGAAATTGACCAAACACTCCTAAAATTCGTGATGGAATAATAAACCCCCAAGGATAGCTAAAGCAATCCTTGGGAAAAAGAAGATGGGAGGCATCACCTTTTCCAACCTCAAACTGTACTACAAAGCAGTAGTAATTAAAACAGTGTGCTATTGGAATAAAAACAGACCTGTGGACCTATGGAATAGAGTTGAGTATCCTGACACCCACCCTCAAAGACATGATCAGTTAATCTTTGATAAAGGTGCAACAAGTCTAAAATGGAGTAAGGAAAGCCTCTTCAACAAGTGGTGTTGGGAAAACTGGGCAGCAACATGTAAATTAATGAATTTGGACCTGTGTCTTACACCTTGCACAAAAATCAGATCAAAATTTATTAAAGATCTCAATATCAGACCTGAATCCATAAAGTACGTTGAAGAAAATATAGGAAAAAACCCTCCACGACATTGAAGCTAAAGACATCTTCAAAGGTGAAACACCATGAACAAAGCAACTAGAAAAAAAAGATAAACATATGGGACTACATGAAACTAAAGAGCTTCTGCACCTCGAAAGAAACAGTGACCAAGATAGAAAGACAGTCCACAGAATGGGAAAGAATATTCACCCAATACTCATCTGATAAGGGGTTAATATCCAGGATATATCAGGCACTGGTACAGCTATATAAGAAGAAAACAGCCAACCCCATTAGAAAATGGGGGGGAAGAGATGAACAGAAACTTTGACAAGGAAGAAATTGGAATGGCCAAAAGGCATATGAAAAAATGCTCATTATTACTAATCATCAGAGAGACGCAAATCAAAACAACAATGAGATATCACCTCATACCACAGAGACTGGCCCATATCCAAAAGGGTAAAAGCAACAAGTGCTGGCGTGGATGTGGGGAAAGGGGACTCTCATAAATTGTTGGTGGGAATGTCAACTTGTATAACCTTTCTGGAAAAAAATATGGACATTCCTCCAAAGACTAGAAATTGAGCTCCTTTTTGACCCAGTCATACCACTCCTGGGAATATACCCTGGGAAGCCAAAAACACACAGCAGAAACACAATCTGCACTTTTATTTTCATAGCAGCACTATTCACAATAGCCAGAACCTGGAAACAACCCGTATGCCCGTAACTGATGACTGGATAAAGAAACTGTGGTACGTCTACACAATGGAATAATATGCAGCTGTTAGGAAAATTGAAGTTATGAAATTTGCCTATAAATTGATGGACATGGAAAGGATCATGTTGAGTGAAATTAGTCAGAAGGAAAGAGAGATATATAGAATGACTGCATTTATTTGCATGACATAAATACATATATATATATATATATATATATACATATATATACATATATACCCATTATGACACCAAAATCCAGTGTCAGGCAAAATATGGATCAGGAGGTCTTACCAAAAATGGAAATTACCGCAAACATGTGGGAGTCAGAGGTTAGGTAAGACAGAGAAGGGAACATGTGTGAATAAATGTCGAAAGGGTTAATACCAATCTAGCACTGAGCATTAAATACAGTCAAAAATGCACATGATGGCCTCTAAGTGTATGTAGTGCAACCCACAATGTGTAAGAGAAGGAAAAGAGAGAGAGGGAGAGAGAAAAGAGATAAAGAACCTGCCATTTAGGCAGGGTATGGGAGGGAGGAGGGAATTGGGGACATTGGTGGTGGGAAATGGGCACTGGAGGAGGGCGGGGTGCTGGAACACTATGTGATCGAAACCTCTAAACATGAACAATGTTGTAATTGTATATCTCACGGTGGTATAATAAAATATTTAATAAAAATAAATAAATAAACAAATAAATCTAAAGTTCCAGAAACCAGTAATGGAAATAAACTTCCTTACCCTAACAAAGGACAGCTCTGTAAATCTACAGTTATTATTCATTTTACTAAAGAATGTCAGGAGGAGACAAACATATGTCAAGAAAAACATTGAAGAAGATGAGTTTCAGTTTTGGAAGACAAGTAAGAAGAAAATAATTGTGGAAGGGGGCCTAGAGGATAGTACAACAGGTAAGGCAATTGCTTTGCATGCAGCAAACCCAGGTTTGACCCCCTGCACCGTATATGGTTCTCTGATCCCCATCAGTTGTGACTATTGAGTGCAGAGGCAGGAGTAAGTCATAAGTACTGAACATGGGGGAAGGGGTGATCCAAAAACGTTTAAAAAAAAAAGAAAAAGAAAATAACTGGAAGAGGCTGATATAGAAAGAACTCAACAATTTCTAAGAATTTCTAGAGCCCCGATCAAGGGGCTTATGTATATACAATAAACTTTTCCTCTCTTAACTGGGATGAGTATGATTGGTCTGTGAGGAGCTATCAGATTGTGTTAAGACTCCTACATGGAGCACAAGTAAATGTCTCTGAGGAGAGGAATAATAGAATTGGAAAATGTTTGTTTGTTTGTTTTGGTGGGAGGAGCCATACCCAGCTGACTCTTTACTCAGGGATCACTCCTGTCCAAGTTCAAGGGACCTTACATGGTGCCAGGGATCAAACCTAGGATGGCTGCCTGCAAAGTGCCTAAACTGTTATATTATCTCTTTAAACTCCAGGAAAAAAAATGTCTTAAGGGACAACAACTTATCTAGTAGAACAGACAGTGAGGGTAAGTAGAGATGGTTTCAAGCATAGTGGTTTGTATAAAGATGAAGGCAAGTTGATCCCTTCTGAGCCTATTCAACAAGCATATTTACTTAGTCATGATGTTAGCAGTGAATTTTGAGTTAACATGGACTATAAAACTCTATACTGGTCAAATTGGAAACCTGTGTGAGTGTGTGTTAATCAGAGAGCTAATAGAGTTGTGAATCCCTTAACAACAGAGATATTTTTTGAGAAAGGCTTTGTTAGGCAGTTGTGTGATGTCAAAAATGTTATTGCATAAACCTAGATGGCATAGCCTGTGATATGTGTAACTAAGTTTAGTATAGAGAAAAGTGACATATGTTTCCCATCCCCGATCAAAATGTTAGGTGGCTCACAACTATATCAATAGATAAAGATTCAGAGATGACAAAAAGTCCTAATAATCATATTACTAAGTAAAAATAATAACATAAAAATTCAAATTCTTAAATAATGTGTCATTTAATATCCTTTTAATAACATTGATTAGAATAAAAGAATATTGACTAGTATCCAGTGTAAAGACTGGGTCCCCTGGGATGAACCCAGAGCCACGGCAGAGCCTGGCAAGATAACCGTGGTGTATTTGATATGCCAAAAACAGTAATAATAATGGACCTCATAATAGAAGCAAGGAAAAAAAATGTGTGCCCTAGTCATTTCTATTTAACATTACACTGAAAGACCTAGTTAATGCACCTTCACCTAAAAATGAAGAAGTAAATGACATCTATATTAAAAATAAATAAAAGGTCTTTATTTGCAGACAACAGAAATAAATCACATAAACATACTGAAATGATTTTCACTAGGGACAAAGAAAATTCAGAGAAAAAATAGCACTTTCCACAAACTGGCTATCTTTATGCAAAAATTGTAAAAACTTCAGACAAAATTTCCAGAATGCCCATAAGCGCTTTCATTAATCCATTCCCCCATAAAAGCAACAGACCAGCTGGAAAGAGAATTAAAATCAAAGACTTGTACACAAAAGAAGAGAATTTATTCAACAACAGTAGCAACATTGGCTGTGCAGGGCAGTACTTGAGGCCTGAAAATCCTCACCTACTCTGTTATCTCTCCCAGCTCCACCACAGCCTTGAACACCAGTGGGCGAAAGTAGGTAAAAGACCAAACATGATAATCTCTCAGTAGCTAACCATAATGCCCAAAAGGAGAGAGAGAGAGAGAGAGAGAGAGAGAGAGAGAGAGAGAGAGAGAGAATAAATGGTTTCCACAGAGGCAGTCTGAAGTGGGGTGAGCAGGGGTGATGGGAAATTGTATAACCGAAACCAAATCATAACAGCTTTGTAACTGTGTACCTCATGGTGATTCAATTAAAATAAAGAAAGAAAAAGAAAGAAAAAGCAGCAGGCTTGCAACATAGCAACCGTGAAGACCAGCAGGCTGGCAACCGCAGCCTGGGTTTGGAAACCTCAGGGGAAAAAAAACGAAACAAAACATTCCCAGAGTACTGGCTCGTCTTCACTAACAGGCAGCTCCTGGAAAAAGCACAGTCAAAGAGCGGGATTGTGAATGACTGACTCAGAGCTCCTCAGGAAAAGCTCTACCTCCAGGGATTTGTATTAAACCAATTAGTTTGTAGTTGTCCAAGTCTGGCCTGAAGAAAAAGGAAGATTTAACAAGACCAATACCTATGCACTTGTAGATGTATTGAAGATCTAGTTTGATGACCAAGTACAACTGTGGATTTCATTAACACACATTGCAGCAATTGTGTGAAGGCAAACATGAAGGCTACGCACAAGTGACAGGGGCTAAGGCAGAGAGGCAGAGAGACAGATAGACAGACATAGTGTTGAAGGAATAACCCAACAAACCAGAGCCCCTTAGCAACAGACAGACTGATTATTTCTAGTCATGAAAGGACTAACTACTCAGAAGTCACTAAGGATTTACCAAGCACACTTCAGTGGCTGCATCACTTGATCACTTGATGACTTGAATCCCATTATTCATCTATTTGCTCTAGCAGGCGCCAGTAACATTTCCAGTGGGGTCCAATGGAATTTTTTTTTTTGCTTTTTTGGGTCACACCTGGCAATGCTCAAGGGCTTCTCCTGGCTCTGCACTCAGGAATTACTCCTGGCGGTGCTCGGGGGACAATATGGGATTAACATTTCCATTGGACCCCAGTGGCTGCATACTACCAGAAATATGCATTTCATATAATTATCCCAAGAAAATGATCTAATAAGAGCAGCTACAGAAACACTTCTTAAAAAAAATCTGGGTAAGGGATAACGGCAATAAATCTTATGTATGAATTTCTAGAGTGGCCACTTGATAGTAGCTAGAGTGGCTATTTTTCCTATACAAAATGTCCAATTTCCAACAAAACATGCAAATAAATATAAAAATATTTCCCATACATAGGTGGGGAAAGGATAACTATAGAAACTCTAAAATGGGTCTAGATCTTAGACTTATTAAAGACTGAGTCTGCTTTTTAAAGCCGGAGGGATAGTCCAGCAGGTAGGGCATTTGCCTTGCACATGGCTAGCCCATGCTGGCCTGGATTCGATTCCTGGCATCCCATATGGTCCCCCAAGCACCGCCATGAGTAATTCCCGAGTGCAGAGCCAGAAGAAACCCCTGAGCATTGCCGGTTGTGACCTAAAAAAAAGCAAAAATAATAATAATAATAATAATAAAATAAATTAAAATATGCTCAAAGAACTAAAGGATTTAAGTACAAATACCTAAAGAAAGGGGACCAGTGAGATATCACAGCACTCAGAGGCCACGGCTCAAACCTTGGTGCCACTGGGTTAACCGGGTTAGGTCTATACTCCCTGAGCATTGCCAAGAACAGCTCTGAAGCCCCCAAGCCCTGCCAAGGTGGCCTCAGTGGCCCTGGCATTCAGAAGCTAAGAAGTGCCACACACTCCAGAGCATTCAACTGTCTTACCCAGTTTGCTGAGAATCACCAGAAATGGCTCCAGGAACCCTGAGCACTGCTTGAGGGGATTAAGAGAAGAGCTAAAGAATTAAAGAAAAGCATAACAGAACTCCCTCTCTCTCTCTTTCTCTCTCTTCCACTCTATCTCTCTCACAAACACACACTCAAACACACATATGAACTTAGAGACAGCTAAGAGAGTAGCCACGTGCAAGGCAAGCACCCTATTTACTGTACTGTCTCTATGGCCCAGCATAAAAGTACTTCTGATTTCTAATTTCTTTAATTTATCTTTTTCAAAGAAAATAAAATTTTAATGCATATAATTCTATCAGGTTTTTAAGCAACTGCAAAAAAAGACTATAAATCACTTAGAACTTGAGTTGCTCAATCAGTAATCTTCCCTCAGCAGATACATCATCTAACTAAACTCACCTGAATTTTTTTTTTAAGTTTTTTTTTTTTTGCTTTTTTTGGGTCACACCCGGCGATGCTCAGGGGTTTCTCCTGGCTCTGCACTCAGGAATTCCTCCTGGCCGTGCTCAGGGGACCATATGGGATGCCGGAATCGAACCCAGGCCGGCATGGACCGGCCGCGCAAGGCAAACGCCCTACCCGCTGGGCTATCGCTCCGGCCCCTAAACTCACCTGAATTTGTGGGCATTGTTTTCTCAGCCCTGAAACACTTTTCTTCACTCAGCTTTCAGGACTCTTGTTATTAATCTACATCTCAAGCCAGTCTCCCACTGCTTCCCTGACCTCTCATTCTTGAAAGGCTACAGGGCTCAGTTCTTAAAGTTCTTGCCTATTTCAACCACAATTAACCCACAGAGGCTTCCATCTGGTCTCCTAGTTCTAACAGCAGCAAATTGTTAAAAATTTTCAATAGTGGATAAAGAATTCTTGCTGAGGCATTCATTTGCCGATAAATGGATGGACATGGAGAAGATCATGTTGAGTGAAATTAGCCAGAAGGAGAGAGACAGATATAGAATGATTGCATTTATTTGTATGACATAAATATATATGCATATATTATGATACCAAGTGAAACATGTATCAGGAGGTTTTGTCAAAGGTGGAAATTATCACAAATGTGTGGGAGTCAGAAGCTAGGTAATACAGAAAATGGAACAGTGTGCTAACAATTGTTGAAAGTACTAATACCAACCTAGAACTGAGCATTAAATACAGGCAAAAAGATACACATGACAACCCTGTAATGTATGTTCTGTAATCCTCAATCTGAAAGGGAAGGAAAAGAGAAAGAGATAGAGAGAAAGGGAAAGAAATAAAGAAGCAGCCAAGGAGGTGGGCTGGGGGGAGGGAGGAGGGAACCGGGGATATTGGTGGTGGGATATGGGCACTGGTGGAGGGATGGGTGCTGGAACACTGTATGACCAAACCCAAATATCACCATTTTATGAACATCTTTGTAATTGTATATCTCATGGTAGTATAATAAAATACTTGTAAAAAATTAAAAAAAATTAAAAAGTGAATGGAAAAAACATAAATTATAAAAAACAAATTTCAATACTGTACCCCTCTCCTTAGGGCTCCGAACTGTTCTATCAACACCACTATTCAGACATCCAAGGATGATTCTGACATTTAAGTTAAATGTAATGCATCCGGTCTGAGCACTTTCTCTTATCCCTAACCCACTCATGGCCTGTACTCAGCCTCAACCCCATGACCCCTCCTTGAGTCCTGCCTTTCCCTAATAACCATAGCCAATTTAAGAATTGTGTTGCAGAGGAAACACCATCTGCACTTTTATTTTCATAGCAGCACTATTCACAATAGCCAGAATCTGGAAACAACCAGAGTGCCCGAGAACTGATGCCTGGATAAAGAAACTTTGGCACATCTATACAATGGAATACTATGCAGCTGTTAGGAAAAGTGAAATTATGAAATTTGCCTATAAATGGATGAACATGGAAAGAATCATGTTGAGTTAAATTAGCCAGAAGGGAAAAGACAGATAAAGAATGACTGCTTTTATTTGCATGACATATATCTATATGTCATGCATAAATATATCATAATATATATATATTATGATACCAATATCCAAGGTCAGGCAAAACATGGTGTCAAAGGTGGAAATTTTCACAAACATGTGGGAGTCAGAGGCTAGGTAAGACAGAGAATGGAACAGTGTGCTAATAATTGTCGAAAGTGCCAATACCAACCTAGAACTGAACATTAAATACAAGCAAAAGATACACATGATAACCTCTTAATGTATGTATTGTTATCCACAATGTGGATGGGAAGGAAAAGAGAAAGAGAGAGAGAGTAAGAGAGAGAAATAAAGAACCTGCGTAGAGGCAGGCTAGGGGAGCGGGGAGGGAACCGGGGACATTGGTGGTGGAAAATGGGCACTGGTGGAGGGATGGGTGCAGGAACACTGTATGATAGAAACCCAAATATGAACATCTTATGAACATATTTGTAATTGTATATCTCATGGTGGTATAAGAAAATATTTAAAAAATAAAAAATTTAAATTATGTTGGCTCTAGATTCCAAATATATCAAAATCTGGCTGATTCTCACTTCTGGAACAGACTCTCACAGTGACTTGCATGGATTATTCCAACACTGTCCTATTCTGCCTCTGCCTCCTTGTAATCTGTTCACAATCTGGGAATCAGAGCGAGTCTGCCAACAGCTAAGTGAGAGCACATCTCGGGTTTTGAACATAGACCCAGTGTTCCCCCTTTGCTCAGAGAATGAGCCAAGATCTTAGAAAGAACTTCACAGGTCTAAGCAACAATCCTGCACCATTTCCCCACATTTCCTAAATGACCTCACCCCTTACCACGCTCCCCACCTTGCAGGGTGCTCAGACCACACTGCAGTTTCGGTTCTTGAAATATGCTCCTGTTCTTGGCCTCAGGGGCTGACACACGCGGTGTGGAAAGTATCTCCACCCTCAAGCAAAAATCTGTAAGCACCACTTTCCCCGCTCCTCCGGGTTTGACTCAAAAGTTAACTGCTCAGTGAGTGCTTTATCTGACACAGCATTAAAATATTGAACCACCACTGCCCACACTGGTCTCAAATGGTATGCTCTCATTACCTCTTTGTTTTCTCTACTCTTATCTCCATATGACAATACAAATATTTATTCATAGAATGGATTTTCTCCCTTCCATGCAGACAGTCACTCTGTCTGGACGATCTGTTGCTAAATCCCCAATGCAGTCTGACACAGGATGGGTTCAATGTATTTATAGAGAGGAGCATGGGCAGGGTAGAGAACAACGTATCACTGTATCACTGTCTTCCCGTTCATCATCGAATTGCTCGAGTGGGCACCAGTAACATCTCCATATGTTCTGTCTCATGCTAGTAGAGCCCAAGGGCACCTGCTTGATCCAGGAACATAAAGAGCCTCAAACCATTCCATCAGGTCATGGGAATGAGGTCTATAATTGTTACTGGTATTTGGCATATCAAATAAGACCCGGTAGCTTGCCAGGCTCTGCGGTGCAGGTAGCATGCTCTTGTAGTCATCATCTTTAGAGAACACACAAAAACAAGGAAAACAAAGAATTGTGCTCACACACACACACACACAGAGATAGTCTACGTTCATCACCTCTTTGGACTAAAAAGCAGTTTCCTGCACTGCACTCTTCACGCAGCAACTAGAGGAGAAAAGGCCTGGACAAGACCTGGGAGAAGCAGATCTTACCTCTGACTCAGAACTGGCGGCAATGATTTTTGGCTCTTTACCTCACGAGTCCTATTCCCAGTTTTTAAATAATAAGAAATAAAGATGCTGAAAAAAAGCTACTAAACTGTACACAGTGCTGCCGTAAATAGATAAAACTGCACTTTCAAAACTTTCAAGACACATATTGGTTTTCATTTGATTCTTCTGGTTCACTAGCTTTCCCCTCCAGAGGATCCTCGACTTCTATCTTTAGGGACTTGGATTTGATAGAAATAGGAAGGAAACAGGTGAAGCGGCTGTACAGTGTGCAGGCACTTGCCTTACATGTGGCCGACCCAAGTTCGATCCCCAGTACTCCATAGGGTCCCTCAAACCTGCCAGGAGTAATCCCTAAGTGCAAAGTCAAGAGTATGCCCTGAGCACTACCCAGGGTGGCCCCCAAACCAAAACAAAATAAGAAATAGGAAGGGAAAATGGCTGTTAAGAAATTTATCTCATGTATTCTAAATCAGTTTCTTAGCTGATGGAAACACAGGGCAATGCTGAACTTACCAGCCTCCAGAGAAGAAATCAGTAGGGCTGTGAAACAAACAAGTCGGAGTAACACTTTCATATTCTCCTGGAGAAACAGAAAAATGAAAATAAAATAAAATAAATACGCTACTTATCCAGAAGTCCTCTAAACTGACAAGCAATGCCCCCTGCCTGCCCCCCAGTGTCCGTAACACCACCCTGAGGAGCTAGTCTACCTCCACCATTAATGTGATAATAATGTGATGAAAATGGGTACAATGCGGTTAGGAGTTTATAACCGAACAAACTCAAACAATTACATATTCTAAATGATCCATCATCTGTCTCAAGAGTCTTGAACCCTCTTAAAATTTCCCTAATTCTGATCATGCTACGTACAGTGTAAACTCTCCCCAAACACTAAATCAGGTTTCCTGTTTATGTAACTTTGCTGCCCACTGCTAGAACTCACTTGAAAAAGTTTCACCATACTTCCAGTTCACTCAAAGGTCACAGTTTTATTTACAATGTTGATTGTCCATAGTATGATACACACACACACACACACACACAAATGCATCAAAAATGCTAAAGAAATTGCAACCAATGTATTGAGATTGAATGTACCAAAAACCAATGGTTCTTGAGATTAGGTGTGTTTGCCTTTTCCTAGAATTTCTAAAAGTACTACAATGATTATGTGTTAATCTTATGTATGAAGCAAACACTTCACATTCCCCATAGTGATTTAGAAATTCACATCAACATAGCATCAGCTAGAATAGATATTAGTCAGCAATAGGGAAAAATAAAACTGAGTTCTCAGTAAATGATGGTTTGAATCATATAAGCTCTTAACTTCGAGGGTGGCATACTCTCAAGCGCTATACTCTCATTACTTTGTGGGGCTCTCTTGAGAGTATAGCTCCACGGGCGCTATACTCTCGTTACTTTGTGGGGCTCTCTTAGAGGGGTGGGTAGAATCTTCACAGCAATTTGGAGGCAAATTGTGCGACCGCTGTGCGGCCACATGCAACGGGAAAGCTGGTTTCTGCACTGCCGGGTGTATCTGTGCCACCCTCGAGAACATCATGCGACAATTAGAATGGGAAGGAATGGGAGTGAAGATAGATGGTCGACAACTACACCACCTCCGCTTTGCTGATGACATCATTCTAATAACACTAAACATTAGCCAAGTGGCACAAATGCTGGCTGACTTCGACCGAGAATGTGGAAAGATAGGTCTACAGCTGAATCTAAAGAAAACAATGTTCATGAAGAATGAACTAGTTCCTGAGGCCCCATTCACTCTGAATGGAACAAACATCTCTGAATGCAGCAGTTATGTGTACCTAGGTCGAGAAATCAACATGATGAATGACCTAAAACCTGAGCTGCGCAGGAGGAAGAGAGCAGCATGGTATGCCTTTAAAGGCATCAAAGAAATAGCTAAAAGGACAAAGAACCTCCGGCTCCGGGCACATCTCTTTGACTCCACCGTTCTCCCTGCATTAACATACGCCTCAGAGACCTGGGCCCTATGAAAGCAGGATGAGAATGCTATTTGGGTCTCCCAGAGAGGAATTGAAAGAGCTATGCTTGGAATATCACGCCTCACTCAAGTGAGAGAAGGAATCTGGAGTTCTGACCTCTGTCACTATTCCAGAATCAGGGACGCTGTCTCGTTTGCCAAGGCATCAAAAATCAGATGGGCTGGACATGTAATGCGATTTGGAGACAACGGCTGGACTAGAGCCATTATCGACTGGATCCCACGGGATGTCAAAAGATCACGTGGCCACCCACCTACAAGATGGTCAGACTTCCTTGTCAAGACCCTGGAAGGAACGGTTTGAGGCTCTTCATATTCCTGAATCAACCAGATGCCATTGGGCTACATTGGCACGTGATTGGGTCCAATGGAAACGTTTCTGGTGCCCGCTCGAGCAAATCGATGAATAACGAGATTCAAGTGATAAAGTGATCAAGCTCTTAACTGCATAATAGCAGAGGACACTTGATTAGGCACTTAATTTATACTGGAAGGAAAAATTGCCTGTGATCTTAGCTATAAAACAGTCTCACTAATGTAACATCAAATGAAAGTGATTGTTCTGCCTATCTTTCTCAATTTCTCAAGTTCAAATAAAAGTCTGTGCAGCAAGTTACAGTGTTGGACCTCCAGAAACATCTTGCACAGGTTGACCAGCAAGCATCTTAGACACAAGCAGTCTTGAACCAAACTCATCGTCTCACCCATGCTCCTGCTACAGGGCTAGGCACGATGCCTCCCAGGAACTTCGGTATCAATATCCTTACGTCACAAGCCCCCAGGTCTGAACATCCATTCTCTGATATCATCAAAACTGGCCAAGTTCATTCATATCCACTCTTGTATCTCTTTAAAATGGACTAATTACTGCATGAGGGGCCTTACTGATCTCTCAGCCTACAGACATTTCCTTTCAATATAGAGAATCCAGAAAATCTACTGACCCAACAATCAGTTAGAAACTTCATTGCTCCCAGTGCTCCTTACATGTTCAAACTCCTCAGCAAAGTCAAAAGGTGGTTTGTGCTGAGGAAACCTCAACTTAGCTTCCTAGGCTCCATATCTCCAGTCCCTGCATTAGCCCTCACCCTGCCCTGTTCTTCAACCTCAGAGCCTCTCTCTTTTCTCTTCTTTTCACATCTGTTGGGTCTCAGCCTAGGTCACCCTCCCCTAAATTCTGCATGAGGCTCCTTACTGATCCTGACCCTGACAGGGCCCTTCCTCATCTGGGCTCTACAGCAACCACCAGTTATGGCTGTGACACGTGCTGCAGTCAGTCCCATGAAAGGCGATTCCTGAGGGCAGGAATCACAATGTGCTCATCGTCACTCCCACAACATCCAGCACTGTGCTTGGAACTCAAAAACCCTGAGTTCTTGAAGAATGAATAAAAAATTGAACAAAATAGTCATAGCCTCTGTCCTGCCCTGGGGATCATCTGGAAAAGACGATGTCATCTCACACTTTGACAACTTCTGCCCTTCATTTTCCCCAGGGAATGAAACGCCTTTGCCCTTTTCTCTATATCTCGATTAATTACAAACAGAAAATAGTTCAGCAAGGTATCAATAATTCAGGCTCTAAGGTATCCAGTCAGTTGATTATTGACTGGGGAATTATCTATTTAAAATGTATGTTAAAAGTTATTTTAAAATTTATCATCTCTTGTACATAAGGTCCCCACCCAGAAAGATCTCCTAAGCATAAGACACATCATTGATCTTTGTCTTGGTTTTCCCCCACATGAGCACAGTCATCCTAGGTCTACTTCAAGCCTTGAAACCTACCTCGAAGAAGTCAGTCTGAAATTTTATTCATGGACATTTTATTCGGTGTACAGTTTTAGTGAAAAACTTCTCATAAGTTTGCATAAAACAATACTTCCATTTCCATAGTTACTTCCAAATTGTATTTGAATCAATAAATAACATAAAACTATTTGAAGTCTTATAGCCTGGCTCATTATCCCTTATCATAACTGTGTAGACGTCTTAAGTCTTTATAATAAAGAAGACGAGGGGTTAAATGTTTCCCAATTACATGTTTTAGGCCAATCAATTACTCATGTTAGTTTACAAAAGCAAAATAAAGACACGATGAAATCGATGGAACACTGCCAGCTGTTAGTTCATTCAGTTACAAGACCTGGCTTGTTTTGATTTCCAAGCAAGGAAAATTAAAAAAGACGTCAGACTGCATAATTTAGAATGCATCTCAAGATATTCCAAGATATGCCCAAATATGTCTTGGGCATACATAACACAAGTCCAAGGCCAGTGGCCAGCCAGCACAGGGCAGTATAATTTCAGCTGTAGCTCCTCCTGGACCTTAGTATCCTCATATGAACAAGTGTGATGGCAATGAGCCAGATGATCTCACAGCCTTCAAGACATGGAAAACAGACCCTTGGCTCCAGATGCCACTAGCCCTGCCCCAGAACTGCCCAACAAAAAAGCAGAAGGTGGGAGTGGCCCCTTCTAAAATTTTCTGTATGAATCTACTTCTTCAGCTTCTTCAGAAATGGTTTCATCTCCAGGTCAGAAAAATTTGTGTAAGGCCAGCAACTGTTTTTGGCGCCCTCACCATTGAATCCACTTAGAAAATAAAGCTCAGAGAAACGTGCAAGATGACAGGAAAAGGACCAAACGGGCCTTTTCCCACCAATTTGTTGGATTGATGCTCCAGTATAACTATGCAAGTTTCAGCTCTGCATCATAAATCAATTATCTGGGCATAATATAGTCCCCACTAACGGTCGGACTCCAGTCTTCACTACACAAATGACCCATATCACCTGACTGTGCCCCCTTTCCCCTTTGCTTCTGATAACCACTAATAAACTTACAGGCTAAAAGTTTACTTTTACTTAGTTATCCTGCTTGTTGGGTTTCTTTATATAGCACATACATAAGCTCATAAGGTGAACATCTTTCTCCATTTGACTTGGTTCACTAGGCATTTTATACTCTGGGCCCACATAAGTCATCGCAAATGTCAATGACATCTTTTATTTTATTTTAATATTTCAGGATTTCATTACTTCATTAAAGTTCAGCAGAACACCAAATTTTCCACATCCACTCACCTGTCCGTGGCACTAAAAAGCTATTTCAAAGTCTTAGCAATTGTGAATAAGACTGTGACAAACATAAGGTAGTATATACCTCTTCTAATTAGTGTTGGTTTTAGAGTTAATACCTAAAAGTCAAGTCAATAGATAAAGTGGAATTCCAAGTTCTAATATTTTTTAAGAAAGCATCACATAGTTTTCCATAACAGCTGCAACAATTTACACTGCCACCAACAAACAGTATACAAGGGTTCCTGTCTCCAAATCAGACATAGGGAATCCTCTTTCTGCCACAGGCCCTTCGGATGCTTATAATGTCATTGATAGGACATATAGAAGAGGCAGAAGAGCCACGGCAACAGCCAATGAGAAGCATGTGTCTGCCTTGTCCTGTCCCAGAGATACCTATGACTTTTCAGGCCTCATGTGGCCTGCAACTGGATCTCCGTACCCTGCTCTAAATCCTCCCAAATATGTATTTCCTGTCTTGGTGAAGAGCCCTTCTCTACAGGCACTAGGAGATATTTCATTGTTGTCGTGATCTGTATTTCATGTCCTGCTTGTCATCTGCAGGTCTTCTTGGTGATGTTTCCATTCCGAGCCTCTGCTCATTTGCCCCTCCATCTCCTGACTTTACGAGTTCTTTATATAGTCTGGATATTCACTCCAGTTGGATGCATGATATGCAAATAGGTTCCCCCATTCAGTAGATTTCTTTTTTATTTTGATGATGGTTTCTTTGACTACCTTTTAATTTAATACACTCCATCTGTTCACTTTTGCCTTTGTCTCTTTGGCTTTTGGAGTAGAGTCCCCAAAGACATCCTCTAAAGACAACTTCCAAAAAATGAAAAGAATATATTTTCTTTTATGTAATTTATGGTTTTTAGATCTTGCATCCAATTCCTTAATTGTTCTTTAATTTTCTTTTCTAAATGGTGTGAGAGAGTAGTATAGTTTCTTTTTTTTAATTTTTTATTTTTACAATTACAAAGATATACAATTAAAAAGTTCATATTTGGGTTTTGGTCATACAGTGTTCCAGCACCCATCCCGCCACCAGTGCCCATTTCCCACCACCAAAGTCCCGGTTCCTCCTCCCCTCCCCCAGCCCTCTTCCATGGCAGGTTCTTTATTTCTTTCCCTTTCTCTCTCTTTCTCTTTTCCTTCCCCTCCAGACTATGGACTGAAGAACATACAATAAAGGGTTGTCATGTGTATCTTTTTGCCTCTATTTAATACTCAGTTCTAGGTTGGCATTAGTACCCTCAACAATTGTTAGCACACTGTTCCATTTTCTGTCTTACCTATCCTCCTGACTCCCACACGTTTGTGATAATTTCCACCTTTGACAAGACCTCCTGATATATGTTTCACTTGACCTTGGATATTGGTATCATAATATGTACATATATATTTATGTTATGCAAATAAATGTTGTCATTCTGTATCTGTCTCTCCCTTCTGGCTAATATCGCTCAACATAATCTTCTCCATGTCCATCCATTCATAGGCAAATTTTATAACTTCATTTTTCTTAATAGCTGCATAGTATTCCATTGTGTAGATATACCAAAGCTTCTTTATCCAGTCATCGATTTTGGGCACTCTGGTTGCTTCCAGATTCTGGCTATTGTGAATAATGCTGCTATGAACATAAAAGTAGGGATGGTGTTTCCGCTGCGTATTTTTGGTTTCCCAGAGTATATTCCCAGGAGTGGTATGGCTGGGTCAAATGGGAGTTCAATTTCTAGTCTTTGGAGGAATGTCCATATTGTTTTCCAGAAAGGCTGTACCAGCCGGCATTCCCACCAACAATGGATGAGTGTCCCCTTTTCCCCACATCCACGCCAGCACTTGTTGTTCTTGCTCTTTTGAATATGTGCCAGCCTCTGTGGTGTAAAGTGGTATTTCATTGTTGTTTTGATTTGCATCTCTCTGATGATTAGTAATGATGAGCATTTTTTCATATGTTTTTTGGCCATTCAAATTTCTTCCTTGCTGAAGTTTCTGTTCATTTCTTCTCCCCATTTTTTGATGGGGTTGTTTGTTTTCTTCTTGTAAAGTTCTACCAGTGCCTGATATATCCTGGATATTAACCCCTTATCAGATGGGTATTGAGTGAATATTCTTTCCCATTTTGTGGACTGCTTTTGTATCTTAGTCACTGTTTCTTTTGAGGTGCAGAAACTTTTTAGTTTCATGTAGTCCCATATGGTTATCTTTTCTTCTAGTTGCTTTGTTAGTGATGTTTCACCTTTGAAGATGCCTTTAGCTTCAATGTCGTGGAGGGTTTTTCCTATATTTTCTTCAATGTACTTTATGGATTCAAGTCTGATATTGAGATCTTTAATCCATTTTGATCTGATTTTTGTGCATGGTGCTAGACACAGGTCCAAATTCATTTTTTTTACATGTTGCTGCCCAGTTTTCCCAACACCACTTGTTGAAGAGGCTTTCCTTACTCCATTTTAGACTTGTTGCACCTTTATCAAATATTAAATGATCATGTGTTTGAGGTTGGGTGGTCAGGATACTCAATTCTATTCCATAGGTCCACAGGTCTGTTTATATTCCAATACCATGCTGTTTTAATTACTACTGCCTTGTAGTACAGTTTGAAGTTGGGAAAGGTGATGCCTCCCATCTTCTTTTTCCCGAGGATTGCTTTAGCTATCCTTGGGGGTTTATTGTTCCATACAAATTTCAGGAGTGTTTGGTCAATTTCTTTGAAGAATGTCATGGGTATCCTTATAGGGACTGCATTGAATCTGTACAGAGCTCTAGGGAGTATTACCATTTTGACAATGTTGATTCTCCCCATCCATGAGCAGGGAATGTGTTTCCATTTCCTTGTGTCTTTTTTTATCTCTTGGAGCAGTGTCTTGTAGTTTTCTTTGTACAGGTCCTTTACACACTTGGGTAGGTTGATTCCTAGGTATTTGATTTTCTGTGGCACAATTGTGAATGGAATAGTTTCCTTAATATCCCTTTCTTCTCTTTCTTTATTTGTATATAGAAAAGCCCCTGACTTTTGGGTGTTGATTTTGTATCCTGCCACTCTACTATATGCGTCTATTGTTTCTAGGAGTTTTTTGGTAGAGAGTTTAGGGTTCTCTAGGTATAATATCATGTCATCTGCAAATAATGATAGCTTAACTTCTTCCTTGCCTATCTGGATGCCCTTGATGTCCTTTTCTTCTCTGATTGCTATGGCAAGTACTTCCAGTACCATACTGAATAAAAGTGGTGAAAGTGGGCAACCTTGTCTTGTCCCTGATCTCAGGGGGAAGGCTTTCAACTTTTCCCCATTTAGAATGATGCTTGCTGTGGGCTTTTGGTAGATGGCTGTAACTATCTTGAGGAAAGTCCCTTCAATTCTCATTTTCTGGAGGGTGAGAGTAGTACAGTTTCATTAAGACACTCTGAGTGTGGCTGTCAAGTTGCCAACATACCAATTATTCAAGAACTTTCCCTATTCCACTGCTTGGCTCCTCTCTCAGAAATTAGTTGTCTATCTACGGAGTAGGTTTATTTGGGGGCGCTCAATTTTAACAGAGCTTCTCTTTTAGTATTATCTCCTCCTTAAACCAAACATATTAATGGACCTGCAGTCCATACTATGTAATTTTAAATCACTTCAAACAAGCTGAGCTGTGATTGTCCTGCTTTTAAAACTATAGACCTTTCATAACTCACTCATGGTTTTAGTTTTACTTTAATATTTTTGAGCCTAGGGATTTTTCAGGTCTGAATCATTTCATAGGCCTTTAGAAAGCTTATAAAGCAAAAGCATAAGACCTTTTAATACCCACTCTATAAAACAAGACTGGCTAACTTAATAGGCAGCATTTTTTCTTGGACTAAATGTACTAATTACCATTCTATTATTCACACTGGACTTAAGAGCAAACACACAGCTTGACAAGAAGGTGTCAGAGGCATAGGACTCATCATCATGAATCATAACATGTCAAAAAAAAATCAAAGACTCCCAGTTCTTCCTGTCCCCAGTCCTATAGTCCTATTCACAGTATCCTCCAATTTCCAGCAATGTGTCTCCAAAATGACTGTAGATGATGGCAATGACAGGAAGAATGATCCCGAGAAATTACAAGGAAGTGGAGAGAAGTGAGACGTCCAGGCAAAAAGGATGAATGTATTTGCAAGACCCAGAAAGCATCTGGCAGAGAAGCTAGCACTCACATTCCCCCTAAACCACTTCATTTCCTCCTTCTTGGTCCCAGAAATATCTTAAAAGAATTGTTATGCTCCCTCTCTCCAATTCTCCTCTCTAGCTGGCCGCACTGCCACAGATGGGTGGTTGCAGGGAGTAGAGAGGGCAAAGAGGAAAATGAGGCACAGAGAGGCATGGATCACTGTCACAAGAAGGTTCAAATCACACACAGGCCAGACCAACACTCTTGAACTTTGATGGAATGTGGAAAGACCTTGTCCCTGATGATCTTCCAGGAACTCCTGGTCAACAGGAAACAGACCCAGAAGTAGACAGGGGCCTGATCTCCTGTCCCTCGTGCCTATAAACAGGTCTTCAGACTCCCACAGAGTTGCTCTTGCAAGCTGCCCAAGCCCACCCTACAGTCAGTGTCCATAGGCATACCGAACTGCATTTCACTCACCAGTTAAGCCCTGTCAAAGCAATGGACTGAAGATCACCATTTTAATACAAATCATGTATAGACAATGAGGAATTATGCTGACTTGTCTAAATTATGTAGTAGTTGATTTTTATTAAATCACGTCAAAATATACAAAATGTTTTGAATATTTTCATCAAAGGGGGCACTGGTTTTAAAGACACATATTCAACTCTTAATTTACTCTGGATCAGAGATACTGGCTGCAGAAGTTCTCCAGTTTAGGATGTCAGCTGAAGAATGCAGAGTGCCCCAGATGTAGCCTTCTATTAGCACAAGTTCACTGAGATGCAATAACCAATCTCTTCCAGAGATTCCCCAAAGTCGCTCTTTGCCCTGCCTCAATGGGGACCTCATCCCGAAGACAGGAACAACAGGACAATAATTCCTATGGAATTTCCTCTTTCCTACTGCCCATGAGACATGACATGGGTACTACCAACTTTCTCTAACTTGGAAACTCTTAGAAGGCCACTGTCCCCAGAGGGGCCTGTTTGCTGTCTTTCTCAGGCAGCCTCCAGCTATGCACTGCTATAAGCTAACTAGAAGGTCTCAGCTCCCTCACACATTTTTTAACCCAATTAGGTGACTTCGCAGTCACTCATGGAGCTCATCCAGATCCCATCTGACACAGCGCTATACTCATTTCCAAGTCACCTGCGCTCTCTTCCATCCTATTGTTCTACTTTTAAATCTTGCAGATACTTTCTGGTTCTGGTGCAAAATGAAAAAAAAATAGTCCTCATTCCTGTTCTTCATGGGAGTCTGTAGAAATATCCAGGCAACTTTCCAAAAACATCCCCCATCAAAGTCACAGTATATGTCACAATTGCTGTAGGTTTATAACATTGGGTTTGATTAATAAAATATTATCTTCATAGGTTGTTGTTTCTGTTTTAGTCACGTGTTTCACCTACTTTTCCCCCACAGGTATAAATAAGTTGAAGTTCGATGGTCTGCATTCCTCTGGCACAGTCAGGAAAGGTCCGATGAATGCAGAGTCCAAAGGCAAGCAGGAGAGTAAAGCCTTGAGGGACCGTAAAATCTCAGAATGATCCCTTTGGGGCCAGGGGTGTGCCTTATTATCTGAGGTCATAGGCAGCAAACAGGAGTAAGGATAAGTTATCTAACAATCTTGGGGAAAGGAAAAAGCACCCCAGGGCCTGCTGACTGAGAAATCAGGGATAGCAGAGACTGTTAGAGTGCCACAGTCTCCTCTCTCCCACTAAGTGGCCTCCTCCAATGGGCTCATCTTGTAGAAGGGAGAATTTCCATAGGCTCCTGCCCTGACCTTTACCACAGGTGTCCATCTCTGCCCTCTCTCTAGGACAGATGCACCATCGGTCCAGGACACAAGCACCCGGCACTGAGGTGGACTCCACCACCAACTGACGCAGCCCAGCCCAGCCTTTCCATCTACCCTGGGCCCCTTCAGCCATGCAAGAAGCATCCTCAGTCATTCTACTCTGTCTAGGGAGCCAGAGAACTGTGTCTGCGCATCCAGCTCCAATCCCCTCCCCAAGATGCTGACCCCAACCTTATCTGGGGTTGCGGGGGAGAGAGGTCAGACTTCAAAGAATCATCAAGAAGTTGTCCTGTGACTTTGCCTAAGGGGGCATAAATGTTTTTATCTGTATCAGTGGCTCTGGTCTCAGTCACTAAGCCAGGACCAGCACAAGGCAGCAGTTCTATAAAGGCTAGCTAAATATCCGAGCACATGTCCGTCTGAGAACTGTCTCCCCAGCTGTGAAGACGTCACTCAGGCAATGTCTTGCTTCAGGCCACCTGAGAGCACACAAGACTTTGCAGAGCTGATGAGAAGCAAATCACCTGGTTCTGCCAGGCCCGGGGAGGTAAAAACCTGGGTCAATGTCCTCTCCACAACTGCACGGAGGCCATCTAGGGGCTGACGGCTAAATGCCTCTGGATCAGCATGACAGAGATTGCTCAGGGGTCCACACCCGTCCTTCCACCAAAACCTATCTCACGGGCCACGCAGCCTTTTTTGTCCGACACAAACTGCAGCCCAGGATGTGAAAGCAGAGCATCAAACACAATGTTACGAAGGGCATTACGGAAGGAAGGAAGGAAGGAATAAAAAGGGGTGAAGAGGGGAAAAAATGTCCAAGGCAAGCTGAGGGGAGGACCAGGGTGGCAAAATTCCACTCCCTCATCTGACAGGACATAGCCCAGAGTGACTGGGCTTCACAAAAGGACAGTGGGAAGCTCCATTCTGAGTACCCCAGAGTTGCTCCCGATCCCCAAAGGACAGTCCATGTACAGCCCGGTGCCCTGGGGGAGTTGCACAGGGCAGGGACGCCAAAGGAAAGTGCACAGCACAGGCGTGGACCCTGCAGTACAGCGGGCAGCTCCTTCCCTCTGTGTCTCTGACATCCCAAGCGTGTCACCCTCTCTCAGCCCCACTCCTTTTCAAGCCTGCCAAGGAGGACACCGCAAAAGGGTCCCTCCCAAGACAGCAAGGAGATGAGGGCCCGGTAGAGTCGGGGCTGCTAAACCACAAAGTTCAGGACACCCTGTCGTCAGTTTGTCTTAGGGGGACACATCTGTCCTGACAAACCAGGCACCTCCCCAAATCTCTGGAGATGCTCAGCACTCCGTGCTCAGGATCCTGGGCCTCCAAGAACAGCCTTAGTTCACGTGGTTCAGAGCAGTGCAGTGCGGGCAGGACAGAGACAGACTGATGGAACATGCACACATGTGCACCGACACACACCTCCCGCGTGTACAAACACCACAGACATGAGACACTACATGCTGACACACACGCACACAGCACAGCAGTAGAGCACATATCCGACAGCTGTTCACTTGACACCATGGACAGGACACTAGGGTGGCCACAAGGGGAGCTGGACGAGCCATGGGCATCATAGAGTTAACATGCCCCCGCCAGGGTCCCATCCCAGGCGCCCCCCAGGCCACCCACCTCCCCCACAGCAAGACCTCCCCAGGCCACAGGCCCGCACTCCCTGATCCTACCTAAGCCGGCCGCGGGGCATCGGGGTCTGGAGAGGCGTCACATCCCGGCCGGCCGCTGTGGACTCGGGCAGGGATCGCCGAGGCGGCGGAGGTCGCGGTGGTCGAGTTTGGGGGCTCCGGCTGTGCCGCCCCGGCGTTGGGCGACTCTCTCTGGGCCGGCAGCGCCCCGGGAAGGCGGTGCTGGGGGGCGGGATCGGGCGGGCGCAGCCGGCGGGGATCCAGCTCCCAGCGTCTGGGCGGGCTGTCGGGTGCTCTCTCCCTCCTCCCGGGCCCGGAGTGCGGAGTGCGGGGGGGTGGTGCGGCGCCGGTCGCCACGTGCTATGGGGGTGTTTCCGGTGGGGGCGCAGCTGTGGATTCACCTGGACTCAGGCTCTGGCCACTACCGACTGCAGCCTCCTGAATCAGGGGGCGCGAGATAGGGCGCCGGACCCCAGTAGGGAGCAGGGACCTCACAGCTGCAGAACCCCGGTGCCCACCGCCAGGTGGCACGACCCTGCAGCCACCACCTCCGCGTCCTCTTCGCTGAAAGTGGTCCTAAGGGCCGCGCCTTCTACGGGCCGGAACGGTGCTTGAGTTCAGCTCTTACTGCAGAGCGAGCAGAGACTGGCAAATTGGCAGCAGACACCTGAGGTAGCTGAGATTGCAAGTGCGGGATGGACCAGGGCGCCCGCATGGGCACTCTTTCAGGGAGCCGCGGGTCCTCGAGAACCACTTGCCCCCCTGGCAGTCCTGGGTGAGAAAATCCGCAGGGAAATGCAGGGAATGTTTTGCGGAGCGTAGATCTGCTGGGGTCACTGCGCAGCCTCCTAGGCTCCAGGCCCTATAGCCCCGAGTGGGAGCCAAGTTGGGAGCCTGCAAACCACCCCCCCACCCGCACCCAGCATTGACTGGGCCTCCGCTTGGTCTGGGACGCCGTGAACCACTGAGCACACCATGAGGCGAATGCTTCAATCCTCCCAGCTCAATTGGCCCTTCCCATGTCCCCGCTGGCTGGGTGGGCACTTGTTTCTTTAGCGCTGTCGGTGAAAGCACATCTCTGAGAGTCCAGCATTGATGTGACCCCAGGGTGCAGACACATCTGAGCTGGAGGGGTTGGGTTGGGGGTCGAGGAGCATAAAGCAACAAACTCACTGACTCATTTGCCAAATCGATGTTTTCCTAAAGTACCCAAAGCCATAGCGGTGGAGTGCTTTAAGCTTCATTTTGTGTCAGACACAATACCTTGCAAAGCGTCTATGATGGAGCTACATTTCCCCACCCACAGGAGCAGAGTTGACAGACAAGTGGGGCGAAAATTAGAACGAGGAAGTGACGGTAGGTTTTTAATGGTCCTCAGGTTTTCAGAAAGGTGGATCCCACTTTCTGCTCCACCAAACAAGAGGTAAGGGACACCCTTACCAGGAGAGGAAGTTGATGGGAATTGTGAGAGACAGAAGGGCCCCTGGGCCCTCCCAGGTTTGTTCTGGGCACCCCTGGACTCCCTCCTCCTCCCCCCACCCGGTTTGCTCTGGGCACCACTAGTGCCATCACAAAGTCATGCCAAGAGACAGCCCTGACTTCAGCGCTCCCCAGGCAAGAAGTCCCCAGAACCAGGGCTTCCCCAGTTACTGATCCGCCAAGGCTCTGCAGCAGGGCTGAGAAGGCCAGCAAGAAAAGTGTCCCAGCACCAGAGATCAGTAGACCAGTGCACTCTCAGCTGATGTCAGAAAGTCCAAGAACGAACTGATGATAGCTCCGGGCCCTGCACCCCCAGAGCGGCCCAGTCCCTTCCAGAGGAAAAGATTTGGAGAGGAAAGAAATTGGAAGAGACTGATTGTACTGTTATCCTCTCAAAAGACTGTCTTGAGCAGTGGCCACAATACCTATGACTTAGAGCAGGGTTTTGTTGTTTTAAGTAGGATGAAATGAGTCCTGGGCTAATTTGAATTCAATTATAGAAAATAATAAAACTTACCCATTTTGCACACAAAATGCACTCTATGATTCTGCTACAGCTACTTTGGTTTGCAGTTTTGGGGGTTGGAGGGCGGGGAGTTGGGTTTTGTTGGGTACTTTGTTTTTGGTATTTTGCTGTTTATGAACTACCAGTAACTCTTCACAGAACCACAGGCATCAATTGAAAAACCACTGTCCCAGATGGGCTTCCTTTGACAACCTAGTTTAGCTCCTTTCATACATTTCCCATCTACTGACTGACCTCACCTCTAAATAACCATTTAGAAGTGATCTTTCTTATTTTTATTAAACGTTTATTATACCACCGTGAGATATACAATTACAATGTTGTTCATATTTAGAGGTTTCGATCACATAGTGTTCCAGCACCCGCCCCTCCACCAGTGCCCATTTCCCACCACCAATGTCCCCAATTCCCTTCCCCCTCCCATAGCCTGCCTAAATGGCAGGTTCTTTATCTCTTTTCTTTCTCCCCTCTCTCTCTTTTTCCTTCTCTTACACATTGTGGGTTGCACTACATACACTTAGAAGCCACCATGTGCATTTTTTTGGCCTGGATTTAATGCTCAGTTCTAGGTTGGTATTAGCCCTTTCGACATTTATTCACATGTTCCCTTCTCTGTCTTACCTAACCTCTGACTCCCACACGCTTTGCGGTAATTTCCACTTTTGGTAAGACCGCCTGATATGTTTATGTCATGCAAATAAATGCAGTCATTCTATATCTCTCTCTTTCCTTCTGACTGAAGTGGTCTTTTCGTATTACTTCCATCATTGCAGCTTCTCAGTTTCAAATAGCTCAGCACTCTCCCTTTCTATAAGTATTTGATTGCGGGTTCTAAGATCATTTTTCTATTTAAATTCCTCTGATTTGCAAGATCTTTCGAATCTGAAACCACATGTGACTAGATATGAGAGATGATAAGAAAATACAAAAGATTATAAAACTTCTCTGAGCAATGAACTATTTCTTAATCTCTTTTAAAGGGAAGAAGGGAAGAAGGACATAGTAGGCATTCCTGCCAACTTTTGGTTCTATCTGCAGCTTTAATCTTGCTCAGTGAAGGTAAATAAAGCTAAAAAGAGGCATTGTGCATCAGTCTTTGCCACATTAATACAGAAAACACATACCAAGTTCTAGAGACTGAAATCCCAAGACCTGTTTTAGTTTATAAAACCACATCGGTGCTACCTTTCTTTTTTATGCCAGCTCTCTTTGACTTGATTGCTTCAACATATGAAAATTAAAGTACCAATAACCAAACTAAACTGTACATAGTCTCCCAAAATACAGCCACTACCTTCCCATACTTCAAAGAAGTATACATTGAAACTTAAATTTAATCCTATGCAAGATACATATCACTGAAGGTCTGCAGTGATAGTACAGCAGGTAGGGCAATTGCCTTGCACATAACTGACCAGGTTTGGTCCTCTGAACCCTCTAAAATCCCCTGAGTCCTCCAGGAGTGATCCCTGAGTGCAGAACTAGAAGTAACTTCTGAGCACTGCCAGATGTGGCCCCCAAACCACAACAACAATAATAAAGTACTGCCATCCATAGCACATTATTAACTTAGCATTCTTTTCCTTTTAATTCTACATGGTCTCACCAAGCTTGGTTCTCCGAAAGTTCCTATAGTTATCTCTATCACTTTCTATTTTTCATAATCATCGTTCAAAATTCAGACTCTTAGATGTCATTATTTAAATTATTTGAAGCTTTTATCACTATATTACTATAGCTATAAATGTTATCACTATAGATGCAAAGTTATCTAGTTATCCTTTCTAAATGGCTTCCTTTTCATATGATCACTGTAGTAGATTAGTTTTTTTGGAGGGGAGGTTACATCTGGTGATGCTCAGGGGTTACTCCTGACTCTGCACTCAAGAATCACTCCTGGTTGATCACTCTAGCCCTGATCACTATAGTAGATTACAGAGAGCTACAATCCCTACATTCCTTCTCCAGTGAAGAGGTGAAGACCAATTTTCTTCCTGAGTCTTGGTCAGTTTCAGTATCTTGTATTTCAACCAATAGGATGCATTATAGATTATTTTCAGCGACTAGAAAAACAGAGTATCAGAAATCTTTTAGCTTCCTCCCAAATCTTTGGGAATACCTACTCCTGATGCCAAAAACTTGGTGTCAAGTAAGTATTAGTGTTCCAAGGCACAAACTACTAGAAAATCTTAAGCCATATGGAGGGTTTTTCATTCATAGCCTCAGCTAAAAGTCACAATCAACTTTGAGAATAAAACTGTACTATCTTGGATGTGAAACGTTTCGACCCTATCAGCTATTGAGTGCATCCACAGAAGAGAAAGCATAACCACACAGCTGAGCCCATCAACCACAGAATTGTGAGAAATAATAATACACTATTATTGGCTGAGTTTGTAGTGCTCAGTTATCAATAAATATCTTAGTGATAATCTAATTAATGACCACACTGGGAGATGTGTCATGATTCTTCTTGATTCATCCAGCACTATCTTGCATGCAATATTTTGATGGGGTTATTCATTTGTTTTCTTGTGAAGTTTTATCAGTGCTTTATATATTTGATATCAACCTTTTATCAGATGAGTTTTAGACAAATATTCTCTCCCCATCTGTGCCTTTTTTTTTCATTCTAGTTCTCTTTTCCTTGCTTCATTTTAAGTAGCATCGCCAGAGTTTTGCTACCATCACAATGATTTCCAGCAGAATCTACACTGTAGTCCCAGTCATAGCTCATAAAATCATCAAAAGAATAGTTTGCTAAATGTCAAATCCTAGACAGAGAGAGAGAGAGATGTTAAGGTATGTCCCTGAAATGAATACACTCAAATTGGAGACAAGTAAATCAAAGAATGTGTATTCATTTTCCATAAAAATCATAGACCTATGGCCATACCACCCTCAATATGCCCAATCTTGTCTGATCTCAGAAAAAGATCAAAGATTTAAAATACAATAATCTTAAATAAAATAATAAAATCTTGCCAAGATCTGATTTTTTTTTCTTTTTGGTACACACCCAGCCATGCTCAGAGGTTACATCTGGCTCTGCACTCAAGAATTACCCCTGGTGGTGCTCGGGGGACCATAAGGGATGCCCGAGAATTGAACCTGGGTCAGCTTGTGTACTACACAACACCCTACCAGCTGTACTATAGCTCTGGCCCCCAAAATGTGAATTTTTACTTTTTCTTTTTTTTATTCTCTAGGAAAGAAACATATGCATATACAATTCGTTACTCTGTTTATCTGACATACAAATTATTTATTTGTCAAGTAACTTGATTGTGTCCTAACTAAATCTGGGCATAAAAATTATACCATAGAGAAAATGTCTTTGAAAAAGTAACCACAGAGAATCATAGTTGCAAACTCCTAAGAGCATGAAATTCACATCTCTTTGCACAGCATACTAAATGCAGAGGAAAGGTCTTAATTTTCTGCTGGGAAAAAAGAAAACTTTCCCCACCCTGTTTCAAGGAAAAAATAGTGAAGCTTAGAGAGTACTGAACGTGTGTGCTGCTTTCCCTGCTTCAAAAGATTGGTTCTGGGCTGGAGCGATAGTCCAGCGGGTAGGGCGCTTGCCTCTTGCACGCGGCCGGCCCATGCCGGCCTGGGTTCGATCTCCGGCATCCCATATGGTCCCCTGAGCACCACCAGGAGTAATTCCTGAGTGCAGAGCCAGGAGTAAACCTGAGTATTGCCAGGTGTAACCCAAAAGGCAAAAAAAAAAAAAAAAAGATTGGTTCTACCCTGAAGAACCAGTAAAACGTAAAACGCTATGGTCTCAAGTTTTCCTTACAGAAAGAACACCATGAGCTCTAGAGTGCAGAAAGAGACTGTGTTTGGGAATAGTGAACCCAACCTTACACGGGGCACAATAGCACCCTCAAGGCAATCACCCCCTGGCCCAGTTTCATACATTTTTTTGTCTGATTTAATACTGAATCTTTTCTATTTTAACTTTATTGGAAAGCACATTTGCTTTCAAATTTAAATTTTGAGTATTCATTGCTGTCATATTGAAACTCAATTTTGTCTACCTTTTTTTCTTTGCAACAACTGATATGAACCCTCAAACCTATATCACCAGGCTAAGCACAACCAGGAGTGAGCCCAGCCCCACCCCCAAGTCCCTATAAAAATGAATAAGCGTTCAGTAATCTATTAGGCAATGTTTAAGCTATTGTTGCTCCCATTCATGGTATTTTTTATCTCGTATGTTGTATTTTTCATTTCAGAATATAAAGGTAGGGAAAAAAACTAGTTTTTTACAGTTTTTTCACTGTATGCCTTTTTGAACATTACGGAAATAATTCTGCGTATGCTTGCGATGTGTGTGTGTGTGTGTGTTTGTGTGTGTGTGTGTGTTGTGTGTGTGTGTGTGTGGTTTTCCTCTACCAAATGCTTGTGGAGATTTACTCAGAACTGCCTGAGTCCCTCTGCCCAGTGACAATCTGTGTCAGCGGCTGAAATTCTTCTGAGCCTGAAACTGTCCTCATTCAGTGATGGGGAGCATACTAGGGCACATGTCACTTATTTCCTGTGTTCCGGGATCACTGCCTTTCAGTGGTTGATGCCTTTAGAACCGGGGTTTTGTATATTTTATACATTTTTTTTGGTTTTCTACTGAGAAAATCAATCCAAGCCCCATGAGTCAATGTGGGTTAGCAATAGAATTCTGCAGTGTCATTTCTGAAGCTTATAAATGACAGCCAACTACCTAATTTTTTTTGCACATTTCAAAAGTTTTCTTCTAATTTATTGTTTTTAAAAATATTTGTTTTACTTTTTTGTTTTGTTTTATTGGGTGTGGGCACACCCGGCAGTGCTCAGGGATTGCTCCTGGCCAGGTTTGGGAGACCATATGAAGTGTCAGGGATCAAGAATTCAGGAAAGTCACATGCAAGACAAGTGCCCTACCTGCCATATTATCTCTCCAGTCCCAGGAATATTTTTAATATTTATAAAAGATAGCCTAGAATTAAATTAGCAATCAATAGTCAAAACTGAGACATTTATTGAAGAAAGGAATTTGTGAGTAATGTCTAACAACCCATGGTAAGTACCAGAGCCAAATATCAGATGTGAGGCATCAGCCTGAGTGGAAAACTCTCTCCAGGAAGTGCAACCTGGAGTGGAAAGTAAGGAGTAAAGGAATGAGAGAGGGGGCCAGGAGAAAAGAGGGAGGGGAAAGAGAGAAAGGAAGTAAGGGGGAAGAGCTGGGAGAGGGGGAGACAAGAAAGGGAGAAGGGGAAAGGAAATACCATTTCTAATGGATTCCACCATGAAGTTTCTGACTTCCTCAGATCCTCAGTCTATAACAATTGATCACTAAAGTAGAAAAAATGTACAAGCACAAAACACACATTATGTGCTTAACAAAAAGATCTCACATTTAGTGTTTATGATACTATGAACAGTAGCTGTTGCCTAGTATTTTACAAACTAGAGAGATTAAAGAAGGCGTCAGGAGAGTAAGCAAATAGACCCAGTGAGTGGAATCACTGAACTGAGACTCAAATTACTTCCTTAAGGAAAGGGTCTTTCTTGACCACTTAAATGCTTGTTACTACTTATCATCATCATTGTTATGGAAGCACTGTTTGTAAAGTAAAAAAAAAAAAAACTCCTAAGGTATGAAGGAGCAGTGAAGGCTGCAATCTTGAGTGGTTAGCTTGGTGGGGAGCGGCACCGACTATGAAGTTCAACCTTGGTAATCTGTGTAGCACAAACTACGTCACTTTTGGCGTTGAGGGACTGCCAAGGGCCCTTCAGAGGTCCCAGAGATCACTCATTGTAATTGTTGGCCGTCCTGGTTGGTGTTGGTTGGGGACATCCAAAGTTGCACCCAACCATGCTCTAGGGACCACATAGTAGCAAGAAAATAACCAGGACTAGGCACTTGCATGCACCCTAACCCCGCACTATCCCCTAACCCCAATTATCTCACTTAACTTTGAAATGTCTGTTTTCTTAATGATAAAATGAAGTTAATGGTCCCCTCTTTACTGGGTTGCTCTGAGGACTGAACAAGTTAATATGTGAAGAATATATAATATTCTCTACCTCATATTTAATAGAAAAATGGTAAATTTTGTACTACATTTGTTACAGTTTGGTATGGTGTAAAATACTTCCTCTGTTCACTATGAGTTTTGAAAAAGTTATAGATAGCTAATATTACTGAAAACATCTTAACTCTAATATTACACAAAAGGCATATTTAGGAATATTAAATTCCTGGAGATTTAACATATGTTAAGATTGCATTGAAGTGCTTGGAAGTACTTCCAATGAAAAGAGTATACAACAATTACTACAGATGACCTATTCCTGATACCAAAACCACTGATCAATTCCACATTTAGGTTAGGTAAGACAGAAAATGGAACTAATTGTGCTAACAATTGTCTAGGGTACTAATGCCAACCTAGAACTGAGCATTAAATAGAGGCAAAAGGATACACATGACAACCCTTCAATGTATGTTCTGTAATCCATAGTCTGGAGGGGAAGGAAAAGAGAAAGAGAGAGAAAGGGAAGGAAATAAAGAACCTGCCATGGAGGAGGGCTGGGGAGGGGGGGGAGGGAACCGGGGACGTTGGTGGTTGGAGATGGGCACTGGTGGCGGGATGGGTGCTGGAACACTGTATGACCAAAACCCAAATATGAACTTTTTAATTGTATATCTTTGTAATTGTAAAAATAAAAAATTTTAAATAATTAAAAAAAATAAAAGCAGGGTAGGGGCGGAGCGATAGCCCAGCGGGTAGGGCGTTTGCCTTGCACATGGCGGCCCATGCCGGCCCAGGTTGAATCCCCAGCATCCCATATGGTCCCCGAGCACCGCCAGGAGTAATTCCTGAGTGCATAGCCAGGAGTAACCCCTGAGCGTCGCCGGGTGAGACCCAAAAAGCCAAAAAAAAAAAAAAAAAAGCAGGGTATTTCTGCACAAGCATAAGTCTAAAAGCAGCCAAGTATAAATATGATAACCAGTCTCTGTGCAACAGAACAGAACAGTGAACTTAGTATCATGAAAAGTTCCAAAACTGAAATATAAACAATACTCAGAGGTAATGGAGTACTTAAAGGAAATAAAAGATAGGTTTGCAGCCAGAAGTTTCACAACATTCCTTACGTAAATTCAGAAATTTAATTACTGTCATGCCTAAGCGGTTGTTTCTCTTCATTTTCATTGTTAAAAAAAAAATTTTACACAAAGTTGAATCATTTCCTGTCTTGGCAATGGTAATATCACATTCCCATTTTTTCCTATGCTGCTAAACTCCAAATCACTACTCCCAAAGAAACTCTCCTCCTTGTTAGCAAATAGATATCTAAAGCTTGTAGGCATCTCACATAAATACCTGAGCACACAAGGGCACAGGCACACACCTCTCTGTCCTTTGAGGGTCATGCTCCTACTTCAGGGAGAAGGTAACCATTTAAATTGTCAGATATATTACTTCACAATTGTGTAATTAACCACTTTTTTTTTCCATCCGGAGGTTAGTGCATTCACCATGTTTTGTTCACAGCTATATTATTGTCTGGAAGACAGCTTAGCATGTGCAATTTGCATTTTTAATTATTCATTGAGTAAATGACTCACTGCATCTGCACATTAAAAGGTATTTCACTTGACTTTTTTATTTTCCATTTCTTCCATTTAACCTTTCCTCTAATTGGTTTCTAGTTACTTGACCCAATTTTATTTTCTCTTATCAGGCACCATCTACAAATACGCTTTTTTTTTTGTATTAGGACAGCCTTGGATCCTTCTAAAGGTCCCTGGTTTAGCCCCCTTCCCCCCAAAAAAAAAAAAAACCTCAAAAGGTGGAGAACTTGAGCAAATTATTTTTCACCCTTACTGAGTAGATGAGCAGTGAAAAAAAAAGTTGAATTCAAGTCACCAACCATCATAGGGCTGCCACAGTCAACGACCCAGTAAAGTAATATATGTAAGAGATTATACAAGCAACTCTGATCTGTGATTTGCCTTCTGAGATAGCAAGCAGGCTTGAAAGAGAACTGCCACTCCCAATGTTTTATTGGAACATGGCTCCTTCAAACCCACACTAATAGACACTGGCATCAAAGAAGAGAATTCATGAATCTTAGCAGCATGCCTGGGTGAGTGTAGGTCAGTGAGCTATATGGCTATACATTCACTGGGTATAGCCATACCCTATAAGCCATACACTATATGTATGTATAGTCATACACTTCAGAACACTCCTGGGTGTTCTGAAGCTCTCACTTCTGAGCAAAATCTCTGCAGACAGTGCCAGCAATCTCCATATTTCAAGGTCTAACAACTGCTCCTCAGACCAACACTTGGGAACCAACAAAAGAAGACCCCTACAGGCTTTCTAAGCCATAACTATGGTATGCTGAGTCCCCAGAGGGGTGGAGCACTCTGTAAGGAAGCAAGTTTTTATTACAGTAAAGGCACATCCACTTGGATGTGTTGAAAGAATACCTTATTGGCTGACCACCCCTCCACTGACCTATGTCACCCCTGGTCTGCGCTTCTTTCCCTCCCACTCTCTTCCCTACATTTGGTTAATAAGTTTTGTAATCCAAGGACAAAATATTATGGTTGTTAGATACAGTAAGTTCCCTGGATTTATCTGTATGTTATGGATGAGTGATGTTATCTGGTACTCGTCCTGTCCCTCTAATTTAATTTGCTTATAATGTGATGCCCTCCTGTTGTATCCACATTGCAGCAAACTGTATAACTAGATAATTCCAAAAAGATTTCATCTTTACTTATAGCTACAACTACTTAATACTTCACTGTGCATATGTACCACAATTTCTTTTTCCATTCATTTGTCGTTAGACATTTAGGCTATTTCCATAGTCTGGCAATTATACTAAGAGCTGTATGGAGCACATATTAAAGCACACATATATAATAGGTGTGTACATATCTTTTCTTTTTTATCTATTTTTATTTTTATTTTTTATTATACCACTGCTAGATACACAATTACAAGATGTTCATGTTTGAATTTTGGTTCTACAGTGTTCCAACACCCATCCCTCCACCCCTGCCCATCTCCCATCACCAATGTCCCCACCTCCCTCCTCCTTACCCCAGCCTGCCTCCATGGCAGGTTCTTTATCTCCTTTCTCTCTCTCTCTCTCTCTCTCTCTCTCTCTCTCTCTCTCTCTCTCTTTGCTTCCCTTTCTTACACATTATAGATTGCAATATATTTTAGAACATAATTGGTTCCACTAGTTTGATGTGCCGAGTCCGGACCACAAAAATGGCAGCTATTATGGTGAGGGAGTCTCATCCAGCTGCTTCTGAGGCCCTACAGAGGTGATGGGCCCACTCCCAAAACCCATCTTGCCTCTTGGGAGCCTCATGGTAAGATGAGTTAGTGGAGAGCGAGATGGCAGTTCTCCCTCGTGCTTCTGATTCTCTCATCTTTCTCTCTATCTCTATTTCTGTCTCTGTATTTCTCTTTTCTCCTACACCTTGTGATTTGCCTTATGGTTTTTATCTATGCGTATATTCAGTAGTGATTCTAATGTAACATTATAATTCCTCATTCCCGTTAACCTCCCCAGTTTGTTACAACTACAATGATCATTATGTTGTACATATGTGAAAGATACTGGAAGGACCTGGTCCTAGCCTACTTTGTTATCTAAGCCTCTTGCGGCTGCACACTGTTCCTCCTATGTCAGACCATCCACTACCCAGGGCCCACAGGGCAGAGCCCTGGGGGGTGTGAGACGAGCATATCTCCTGTCTGCCACCTGCCAATGCAGCCGGGCACCATAGCCACAACTACAACACCTCGAGGGGCAGGTGGCCCTCTTTTCAAATGAATGTTTATGTGTTTGGTAGGTGCCAAAAAGTGCAATTTCTGGCTCATATAGGACCTCTGTTCTTTCTTTTCTGAGAAATCTCCAAATCATTTTCCACAGAGGCTGAGGCAAATGGCTTTCCCACCAATAGTGAATGAAGGCTCCTTTTCACTGTATTTCCCCACCCCAATACTGGCTGATTCTTATATTGATACATCCTAATCTCTTTGGCATAAGAGAGTATCTTACTGCTATTTTGTTTGTTATCAGTTACTCCATGAATAATTTAAAATGCAAATAGCACATGCCAAGTTCTCTTCCAGACAATAATACAGCTGTGAAAGAAACGCAGTGAATGCACTAACCTCCTAATGGAAAAATTCCTGCAGGGAAAGCTGGTTAATAACACAATTATGAAGTAATGTATCTGATAGCTTAGATGGTTATCTGTGCCCTGAAGTAGTAGATAGACCCTAAAAGGATAGATGTGTGTGCCTGTGTTTTTGTGTTTATGTGGATGCCTACAAGCATTAGATCACTTGATCATTTGACATCCCGTTATTCATCCATTTGCTCAAGCGGGCGCCAGTAACATTTCATTTGACCCTGTGGCCGGGTCGCATCCTGTGGGCCCGCCGAGCCCAGCAGTTGACTAAGATTATATGTACCAGTTTTTCTGCTTGGGAAACCAAAAAGATTCTGGCTGTTTCTTTTTGCTCCTCTGATCCAGCTCTGCCCTTCAGAGCCTGGAAAATCAAGACTTGTCCAGTTACTATATAGACTGGATTGAAAAGGACAAACAACACCTTGTCCTAGCATACTACATGTCAATAAAGATCCAAGATGAGACACCAGGCAGAGCAGCTACCAGCTCTCCCCGTTGCACTCCCCTGCACTCCACTAACCACGAGGGATCAGGGACGGAGAACGACTTCCAGCCTGAGTCCACCATCCCAACAGAGCTTCAGAAGAACCCATAGGAACCCCTACACCATGCTGGCAGCAATTTTTGTCATCCAGACCCCACAGCTCATCACAATTCCACCCAAGAGACTCAACCAATCTCCAGCCGGGCTTGTCAGAGACCCACCCTTCAGAGGAAAGTATTTCAAGCCCAGGAATGCTTGAACCAAAGACCAGTAATAACAAGCTTTAGATATCTATTTAAATTGAATCACCATGAGATATGCTGTTACAAAGTAGCTAATGATTGGGTTTTAGTCATACAATATTCCAACATCCATCCTGGAAAAATACTCCTGGCTGTTAATAATTCTGTTAAGGATATTCCTCTCACCTAAAGTTAAAGCATTCTTTCCCAAGGATTATGAACCAAACCACAAATACTTAAAAACTAATTCCTGTGTATCATGGATGAAATCAATTTAAATGATGAAAATTGACTTTGTTTACCTCCACATAGCAAGAAAATCAGTTTACAGAGAAAGAAAAAAGCAGGAAGTGAACACAAGTAATGATAGTGCCTCCTTGATACTGACAACTTTGAAACAACTTCCAGAAGCTTGGCTGGGTTATGAGAAGCACTCCAGAAAATTAACTGCAATTTGTATTTTTGCTTGAACAAAGGTAGCTTATTTAGATGAGTAAATTAACCTTGCAATTGTCGTCTTCTCTTGCCTACCTAAGCACCTCTTGCTTCTATTAAGTTTTTTCGTCTTTCATCATGTTATTATTCTGAGATCTGAAACTTCTTATTCATGCCCATTTATTCATAAATACATGTGCATGTTAATATGTATATAATGAAGAGAAACAGAGACAGTGAGAGAGAACAGAGAACTAAAACAGAAATCTCTGACTTCAGTGTAAAAGTTTAAAAAGAAAGACATATTGTTTCAGGTTTGCAACAAAGTTCCTAGAAGAACTATCTAGATAACTCAAAAAAATTTCCTTCAGGATGGGCCTGAGCCTGCCTCCGATCTCATAAACTGGCCACCCAGGCTTCTCAGTATCCAACACAATAATATCATTAAAAGACAAGTGTGTATGTTCAGGAATGAAATCTGACTTCTTTTTTTTACTAAAATAAAGTCTATGAGTGCCTAAGTGAACAAGGATTATTACTTATTCAGCCTAATCTTTCTTTGGAAAGACACACAAGAAAGAGTCACAAGTATTCTTAGTGATCAGAGAGTCGGGCAGAGGATGAATGGCATTTCTTGGGGTTTCATCCTTACCCTGTGCCGCTCAGGTTCTGTATCTTTTTCGGTGTGACTGGCCCATGCCCTGAGTGGTCACCAGCCCATTTATTTGGGAAATCATGTCTACTTTCATGGTAGGACAGACCTCTCTGAGGTCAGATATTTTTCCTTATCTGTATTTCCAAGTATGACAGAAAATTCAATACTGCATTAAAGTGCATTGATTTGTTTGAGTAAAATGGTGTTCGTATGTACTAAGGACTATATTCAGTGAAAGTATAAAACAAATTTATATTCTTTCTGGGTTATGCTTTGTTTCTAACCTGCTTTCTAACTTTTAAAAAAGTAGCTTCAGTTCTTTAAAGGAAAAATGTCTATTGCTTCTCAGAGAGAAATATGGAGCTATAACAAACGTGTGGTTCATCTGTGGTTTCCATTACAGAGTTTCAGTCCAGCCAGGCTAGCATAAGTATATCAAATGTCATGAATTATAGCACATGCACTAGACAAAGTATAAAATGTACCAAATAACTATGCCTGTCATCTACTGCAAGATGTATCTTAAAATGTAGAAATTGCCAAGCCTTGCTGAGAGAAAAATGGGATAGATTTGAAATTTTTAAAACTGGGTTTTACATCTCAAGAATCAAAAAGGATAAAAAAGAAGATGGGATTTATCAACTAAAAATTAAGGTGCACTAGGAGAAGAGAATGTAAGATATCAAAGGGGATTACCCAAATTGTCCTTGACCCTACTGTTATATAAATGTGAAAAGCAGAAAAGAAAATATATCAAGGGAGGTAGGGATTTAAGAAGAGACAGATGGGAGATAACAGGGTGCCTTGGGTGCCTTGGTGGTAGAGATATATCTAAACTACAGAGCAACACTGAAAGCTCAGGACCCAAACTACAATAATCGAACTTAAATATGTGCCTATCAAAGAGGGAAGCTGGGGAGTAGAAGAGAACCTCGGCACACTAGTTGAGGGCAAGTTGACACTGGTGGTAGGATGGTGCATGTCTGAAACTCAAGTATGTATAACTTTGTGAACGGTGGTGCCTTAATATATGTTTTAAGTGAAAAAAATTTAAATACATTAACTTTAAAAAGGATTAGTAAGCACTAACCTGGTCAGCAGAAAATATCTACTATATAGTCAAGGGGATAACATGTGAAAGAAAAAAGGACAAGACAAAATTTGATTCCAAAGTTTAAGACTTACAGAGGAAAAAGAAATCTAGTGGCTGGCCCCATCTTCCCCTGGAATAGCTTGACTAGGAGGAATCTTTCCTGAGAACAGAGACTCCAACTGAAAATCTCCAGGCACAGAGCTTCAGAATGACTATGCTGAGTGAGCTGTCCCAAAGAGTATGGGAGAAGCTGCCAAGTCTTCCTGGAACCAAGTAGATGGAGTAACATCTGTGGTTATGGCAAGACTCACAATGTGAACACAGATAACTAACGTCCCAAACACGCCTTGTGAGACCCCCACCCCCAGCATACAGCAAAGACCTATGTCGGTTGCTCCCACCAGCAGTTAAGTAGGATGAGAAATCACATGAGGTGATGATCTCTGTAGAATGCTAGCTCAGTCTGGCCGACAGGAGAAGAACAAAAGGGACAATTCTGAAAGACTTAGTAACCAGGAATTACTAACACTTACAAGAAAATTATGACAAAAACAATACTTTAATTGGAGAAAAAAAAACCTTGACTAGGACCAAATATGCTGAAACATTATTCTTACACTTTTCATTCAAAAACAGTTTTGGTTCTCAGAATAACTAATGCAGACCTGAGATCAAAGATGGAAGGCATTGTACTCTCAAACTTTAATCTTTAGTAAAAAGCTATGGTAATCAAAACTATATGGTACTGGAACAAAGACCAAGACTTAATCAATGGTGTAGAATTGAGAGCCCAGAGAATTTATGACCAAGAACCTAAGAGAGTCTCTTTAATCAATGGTGCTGGAGAAACAGAGAGGTCCCATGGGGAAAAAAATGAAATCATTCTTCTATTTCACCTTATAAGCAAAAACTTGATCACTTGACATCCCGTTATTCATCGATCTGCTCAAGCGGGCACCAGTAATATCTCCATTTGACCCTATCACGTGCCAGTGTAGCCCAATGGCATCTGGTTGCTTCAGGAATATGAAGAGCCTCAAACCATTTGATCAGACTTCTTGATGAAGTCTGACCATCTTGTAGGTGGGCGGCCACGTGATCTTTTGACATCCTGTGGGATCCAGTCGGTAACGGCTCTAGTCCAGCGGTAGTCTCCAAATCGCAGTACATGTCCAGTCCATCTGATTTTCGATGCCTTGGCAAAGGAGAGAGCGCCCCTGACTCTGGAACAACGACGGAGGTTGGAGCTCTGGATTCCTTCTTTCACTTGAGTGAGGCGTGATATTCTAAGCATAGCTCTTTTGATTCCTTGTAATTTATAAATTAAGGACTTAGATATCAAAATTTCATTTGTGAAATTCATTGAGGAAAGCATAGTAAGTACTATCTGAGGATCTTGACCTCAGAGGAGCCTCCAAGGATGTGACTGGCAAAGAAAACCATTAGTAAATAAACTACAAGAAAGTGAGAAACTTCTGCTCTGCAATAGAAATGAGGCCTCAAATAAAATAACACTCCAGTTATTGGGATAATCATATCTCATACATCAAAGTGCTAATATCCAAGATTTATAAAGAATTTTCAAAGCTCAACAACCAAAACATCCAACAACTTCATCAAAAACTGAGGAGAAGAGTTGAACATTTTCTCAGAGATGACACAATGCTATCCAGCCAGCATATAAAAAGTGCTTATGGTCACATGGAATCTTGGAAATTCCAGTCAAAACAATGATATATCATAGAAGCAAAACAATGATATGTCACATCTATATAAAAAATAAATATGGAAATAAGAATTGTTACAGACGCAGTGGAAAATTAAAGATCATTCACTGCTGGTGGGACTCTTAAATGGTTCAATTTCCTTGGAAATGCTCTGAAAACTTCTCAAAAATTATGTAGAGCTTGCATATGACCCTACAATTCTACTCCCAGACATTTGCCCTGAGAACACTAAAACTTTCACCAGAAAGTATTCATGTACACTGGTGTTTATCTCTGTATTTGCAGTAGCCAGTCTCTTGAAAAAAAATCCAAGTGCCAACAACCTATGCTTGATTAAAGGATCTTTGGTTTATATGCACAATGCATAAGTGAGTTTGTAAAGAATCAAGAAAAGAAAACTTCTGCTAGTGGATAAAAACATTGAAAGATCTTGGTTTCAAATACTGGATGGTGTTATCCCACATGCAACCACACATCTAATTTTGGACAGGGAAGATTTACTGTTTAAGATTTTAATTCTGAAATATACCATCACTCAGTGATGAGAAAAGATGTAGTTTGCTGAAATTTAGATGAAATTGAAAGATATGCTAAATGAAGTGAGTCAGAAAGAAAGAGAAACTCAGACAATTTCATTCAGAATATAAAGAAACAAAGAAAATTATTAGACATTCCCCAAAGGAAACAAACCCCTGAGAGTCAGTGAAATTGTGATCTAAAAAGGACTTGGGGTGGCCAACAGAGTAAGCAAAGCTTTTGAGATAATGATGAAGGAAATTTGGCATTTCAGAGTTGGACATGGTATATCAGCACTGCAGTTATTGGTGCAAAATTATCTGTATAATCATAAAAGAATTACTCACTGGATTCCACGTGATGTCAAAAACACGTGGCTGCTCACCTACGAGATGGTCAGAGTTCTTCGTCAAAAACCTAAACAAATGTTTTGAGGCTCTTCATGTTCCTTGAGCAAGCAGATGCCATTGGGCCACACTTGCATACAACAGGCACATACGAAGACGTTACTGGCTCGAGCAAATCGATAAACAATGGAAAGATAAGTGATAAGTGACAATCATAAAAGAATAAAAAAATTTTAATTTTAAAAATTGTTTTGAGAACATACCATCTACCAAACAGTTTCAAGTTACTAGTGATGTGTGAGAAAAAAAAGACAAAATCCCTAGCCATGCAGAACTTCATTCTATTAGTATTGACAAATAATAAAACACAAGCATAAGAAAAACCCATATTATGTTTGAGAAGGTGAATGTGAAAGTAAGTCTCTGATTCAAGCCTTAGTTTGAGAGCAAAACCGTGGTAAGTTATACTTTGTATTTCCCATCTGAGCTCACACATTTCTTTTTAGAGTTGCCTCATCTAAGAGTAAGAGTAACCCCAAAGACAGAAAAGTGAGCATAACTATAGGCCCTTATCTATAGAAGTGACTGTCTAACCTGTGAGTTTATATAATGGGCTTCATGAGGGCAAAGTCGGTCCTTTTTCCTTATAGACTAACATTTATTAAGCATTTATTTATGAAGTAAAATACTTGCCAGATGCTGAGCATACACACAGTGCACATATACACTTAAGGCATAAAGTATTTACAAGTCACACATACAGAATCTTCATATGCAACAACTGAGATACACAGTCACACAACACATGTAAAACAATCACACAACACGTAGCATACAAGACACACAATGTAAAATAAATGTATACATTGCTGACAATCACACAACATACATAGCAAACACCACCTATAAACTCACACAATACATCTGCTCACCCAGCACACACATCAAAGTTACAGACAAGAATTCTAACACTAAATATCACATAAGAAAGATGTAAACTGATCGAATAAGACATGAAAGTTAGTTCTATTGAGGAAGTCAATTAAAAGTTTGTAATCTCTTGTGGAGGCTTCCAGATTCAGTCTTTTCAGGATCACACCATTTGTTATATCTAAAATCCCAAAGGGACCTTAGTTTTCAGAGGGGGATCATGACTGTGAGAGTGATTGACAGCAAAAACACACCTGCACAATCAAGAACAAGCCTCTGCCCTATACATAATTTCTGATTAAACTCTCAAGTCTGTTCCTGCTAGACCGAAAGGGACATGTGGTATAGGTGTGCCCCTACGCTTTCCTCAGCACCTGGTGCTTCCATAAATGTTAAAATTTCATTTTGAAATTGTGTCACTGGGGTTTCAGTTCCAGAATTTAATCTGATGTTAAAACAAAACCAAAAAAAAACCCTGCTCTGCAGTGAATTTGTTTTCTGATTTTTATCAGCTCGGAGGCAGTCAAATGTGGTTTCTATAGTACATATCCCATGTTCATATGGAAGCATGAGGATTTTGAGAGGGAAAAAAAATTAAACAGGCAAAAGCATCCTCTTGAAGTGCAGTACGGCTTGCTTGTATTTTTGTTTTGTTTTGTTTTGTTCTGGGAAGGGGCTTCTATATGGTGCTCAGGGGACCTAGGGATCACCCTTGAGACGCTCAGTTGTCCAGCGGACTCGACAATTAAATGCTAGGACCTGGGTATGTGGTGTTTTCCTGACTCTGAAGTGCAGGAGACACCAGGACTACCCCTGTGGTGCTCATGGGGCTCCAAGTTTGTACCTGGTGACTCTCTGGGGCCCATGTGGAATTAAACTCACCCTTTGATGTGCCAGAATCCCTATAGGATATTTCTGGCCCTGGTAAACATGTCTTAACCACGTGTGCTTAAATAATTGAAAGTTGCCACTAGTAAACATTTTCTTTTCTTGATTCTTTACAAACTCCTTCTAGACCATGCCAGAGGACTGATTTTGATGGAAAAGTACAAGAGCTAGCAAGCTTTGGTGTTTTTCCAAGGACTTATTGCTGAGTAGAGCTCTTGAAATTGAAGTGCTTGGAGCAGCAGAGTAAATGTTTTTTGTTAAGTTAAATACCATCCTTCCTCTCAAACAAATACAAATTATTTTCTGAGAAATCAATATTATACACCCCTAAGGGGTCATACAAGCTTGAACCCATGTATAAACAGTAACAAGCTGCCTCCAGTGGTCTTTTGAGTCAAATAAATAAATGAGCAATATTTCAGAAAAAGAATTAAGAATGGAGACTCCAAGACAGATAGTCCATTGAGTACAGAAGTCCCTAGGGAGAAATGTGGTGGCTCTTTACTGATCTGAAGAGACAGTAACGATAGTAATAGCTACAACCGTTTTACTTTGTGATGTCAACAAGAAAACTAAGCAACAATATCTATGCCTAGGGATGCCACAAAGAGGTTTAACAGGAGAGATCCAAAGGGCCTCCAGATTCAGTCTTCTCAGTTCTGCTTCATAAGCTTCCAGATCCCCACAGCACAAAAGGCGATGAGCATACACAGCGAGAATGCAGAGGAAGTAGCGTATTGTGGTAGTTGGTGCATACCAGGTGTTTTGTGTTGTTTGTTTTGGTTTCCCAAAGAAAGGTGGAAAAGGAGCAAAAAATCTTAAGCAATAAATCTTCCCAACTCAAAAATGGACGTGTGGTTTCAAATGGTATAAATGTCATCCAATATTTGAAACCAAGGCCTTTCACTATTTTATTCCCTTACTTTGGCGAGCATTTAAGATCCATGTGAAAATAAGCATTATGTCTTGAAGTTTACTTTTTCCTGCCCAATTTATCGTTAAATTCAAGCTAGCCCAAACAAATATCACAAGGGGTTTTGAATTAACAAGAGAATGAACAGTAAAGAGGAAAATAATAAATATGTAAGGTTTTCTAGAATTATAAAACATTAACTTGCTCATAAAAAAAACTCTAAAGTCAAGAATAGAAATTTAACAGGAAAGTCTAGCTAACCTGTTTCTTTCTTCCAATGGGAGAGAAAACAAATCCTTTTATGAGGGTATGACCATTCTGTAGTCATCTCTGTGGTGTTTACACTGCACAAAGCACCCAAAGAATACATATGCTATTTTACAATCACTTATTCAAAATAGTCACAGTAAGGAAGTTATTCACTCTTCACTTTGCTTTTAAGTTAACTCACTAGTAACATGGATTTTCTTTCATAAATCAAATTCTCCAAATACATATTGGTGTTTGTGTTTAAATTTAGCTGCTATTTCCACTTATTTTGGTTTTTGGGAAAAGAAGAAAAGCAAAACAGCAGCAACTATCTTTACTTGTAAGTCAATGTGACCAAAAATTGTTAAGTAAATGCCGTGCTAATAATCAAACCTCAAACACAATCTTTTGTTTTTTAATCCAGAGTTTCACTGTTACTACTTGAGACCAGAAGATTATGTGTCTGCGGAAAAAGGGGAAGTTCTCGAATTTCTTTTTCAACTGGAGGAGTTGGGAGGGACAAATAAAGTTGAGAAAGAAGGTAAATAGAGCCAATGTAGGGGAAGTCTGAGCCACCTAGGGCAGTTCACCACATCAGCAGGTGAAACTGGCAGGCGTGACCTGCATAGATGAAGCAAGCCCCTGCTTGTCCTTTGGTAAAGCCTTGGCAATGGGAACCTGTAGTGCAGGGCTCCTGGCTGCCTGCAGAAAAAGCCCAGACCTCACTGTGCAGGCTTGAGGCCCTTCACCATATATATATATATATATATATATATATATATATATATATATATATATATATATATATATATATTTTTTTTTTTGCTTTGCTTTTTTGGGTCATACCTGGCAATGCTCGGGAGTTACTCCTGACTCTGCACTCAGGAATTACTCCTGGCGTGGCGTGCTCAGGTAACAATATGGGATGCTGGCGATCGAACCCAGGTGGGCCACGTGCAAGACAAATGCCCTACCTGGCTGTACTATCGCTCCAGCCCCTAAACCTATTTTTCTAAGCATGTTTCCATCCTTGCTCTTGGAGCTTCGGCTCCAGGCAACCATAAAGTCACAAACTGGTTTCCTTGACTGTGTCCCAATTGCCACCCTTGTCCCTGTGATTCTTTTCACCATTCTGCACCTTTGGGGCCCATCCTAAACTCAGGTCTATCTACTATTTCCAGAAGTCATTCCAGGGTTCTCCCCTGCTCCAGGTAGGAGAAATGGGTGACTGTCAGTTCCTTTTCTGAAGGTTGTTCAGCTCCCCATCTCAATAACCCTGAAACCCAGATATCCTATGACCCAACTTCTCTCTGTTACTGGGCCAGGGTAAGTTCTGTTCCTAACTGACTATAGCTTGAAAAGAACAGAAGTTCACATCTTCATCAGATGAATGGATGTTTCCATTTGCATGACCCCTTTCCACCACACTTATAGGACAGAGGGCCTTTCATAAGTTCAGGGTACAATGTTTTCTGGGAAACAGACCTCAGTTCCCCAGCAGGCAGGATTTAGCAATCATTTTTGGACAGCATTGCTCTAACCAGATTCTTGTTTACTTGGGTGATTTACCAAATTTATGGCTGTTGACTTCCTGGGTCAGCAGTTCTCAATCCACATGATACCAGCTGCAAAAGGATAACTGCCCGATGAATTTGTGAAAATCCCCACGGCACCCTAGACCAATGGCATCATTATATTCGCATGTTGTGTATTAATGCTAATATTAGTATTAATATTATAATTAATGCATCTAATATTAAGGCTTCTAGGTGATACCAATAAGCAGTCAAACATAGAATATGGCCTTGGCCTATTGAGTCCTCGGAGGAGCTTGATTATACTCAGCATGTTGTTATTTTCCGGCCCAGGTATGCTGAACCAGAGACTCTCAGACATGGGCAGAGCTGCTACTTGCTCTCCCTGTGCTCAGCTGCTCATGAGGTGCCCGGGAGGCATGGCAGCTTCTAGCCCTGGCCTGCCACCCCGCAGAGCCTCACAACAAGCCAGACCACCCTCCCCTACTCCATGGGGCTCGCCATTTTCCACATCCGGACTTCCTCTCTCATCACAACTCCACCCAGCAGACCAGACTATCATAGCCCGGCTTGCCCGGCTGCTAGCGGCCACGCGGTTCATCAATAAATGCTTTATTTATAGGTGACTACAACAGTATGCCACCGCGCCGGCAAGCCTGGCTAGCTGCTTGTGTAGTATTTGATATGCCAAATACCAGTAACATTTATATTGGGTCATTCCCGTGACCTAATATAATGGTTTTAGGCTCTTTATGTTCCTGGAGCGGGAGGATGCCTTCGGGTTCTACTAGCATGAGACAGAACATATGGAGATATTTCTGGTGCCCTCTCTAGCAAATAGATGATTAATGGGAAGATATTGATATATTGACATGTAGTTATTTGCCTGAACAGAACTGCGGGAGTTTGCTAATGCATCAGTTCTGTTTTGCTATTTCCAGAGAGAAAGAATTAGGTACAAGCAAGTTCATCTCCAAGTGCTTTTCACTCTGAGAATGTTTCTCTAGAAAACTCATGCTCTGCATATCCTTTCTAAGTGTGCTTGTGAGTGCTCAAATCAAAGGGCCTTGCTCTAACACTCCTTCCCTAATATTTCCCATTTCCCTGGGTTAACAATTTTTGCACTCTGGCACACTACTTTTGGCAAATGTCTTAAATATTTCAATGGGAAAACTTTATTCTGATCTTGCAGTTGAATAAATTTTAAATTTTGAAATTGATGGTAAGTAGTCAAGCATAGTGAGTGATGTCAGGTTTAATTTCCCACATGATCACAATAGTAAAAATGCAACCCTGTGAGTCAGCTCAAGAACTGCCTATGCTAATCTATAGACTGCTCGGACCTTAAAGGAAATTTGCTCAAAAGTGACAGTCATGGCAAGCTCACATGAGAGTTTTAAGATTAGCTTTAAGATCTATCAGTTTTAAAGTTCTAAGATTCAACACTTACATCTTTTGAAACAGTCTATCATTACTCCATCTCTTTTCTCTTTGGGGGGAAAAATAAATCTTGTCAATTTTTGCAGTTAGTTGTTTTTGTTTGTTTTATTTTCCCTCTTCATTTTTCATTTTATTTTTTAAATTTTATTATATCACCATGAGATATTCATGATTGGATTTCAGTCATACAGTGTTCCAGCACCTATCCCTCCACCTGTGCACATTTTCCAACACCAATGTCCCCAGATTCCCTGCCCAACACCCATGCCTCTATGGCAGGCACTATCTTCTTCTTCCTCTTCTTCATCTTCTTGTCCATTTTTTGTCCATCTTCCTCTTCTCCATCTTCTTGTTCTTCTTGTTCTTGTTCTTGTTCTTCTTGTTCTTCTTGTTCTTGTTCTTGTTCTTCTTGTTCTTCTTGTTCTTGTTCTTGTTCTTCTTCTTCTTCTTCTTCTTCTTCTTCTCCTCCTCCTCCTCCTCCTCCTCTTCCTCCTCCTCCTCCTTCTCCTCTTCTCTTCTTTTTTTCTTCTTCTTTTCTTCTTCTTCTTCTGCTCTTCTTTTCTTTCTCTTTCTTCTCTTACACATTGTGGCTTTCAATACACACATTTAGGGGTTATCATGTATATCCCTTTGCCTATGTTCAATGCTCAGTTCTTGTCTGGCATTACCATTTCCAACAATTATTAGCACACTGGTTAGTTTTCAGATTATTCTTTAACAGGTCAGTGATAATATTTGTGAAGTCAAATTTCTCATCTTTCTCTTGTCAGTCCGCTTAACCATTCCTGAGAAATAGTTATGCAGTCCCTTTATAATACCTGAATTTGTATATTATCAATATAATTTATATTGAATTTACTTAAATGTTATATGCTATTTTATAACCTGTAAAATAGCCATTGTACATTTTTTCTTTGAGGAGCAGGAAGTGGACCATACCTGCCAATGGTCAAAGCTTAGTCCTGGCGTTATGTTCAGGGGGTCATTCCTGGCAGGGCTTAGGGAAAAAATGGATTGCTGGGGATCAAACCAGATGAGTCTCATGTAAGAAAAGTGCTTTATCCCACATTAGAGAGGAAATCTGTAATATTGCTCCATAATACTTGTTGAAAAAACTTACTTACAGATGATATGTGCCAATTTTGATTACAGTTTCCAATCAGCAATGGTAGCAGCACACTTGAGTCATGTGCTTCTGTGAACCAGCTTTGAAATGCTTCAGCTCTCACATTTCTTCAGCTACAGTTTACAGAGATATAGCATAAGTCTATTTCTCCTTTATTTGAGTTCCTAATCATGTTACGAGAAAATAAAAAAATGATTTGGAGGCTCAAGAAATCCATGTTAAAATCCTGAACCCTCTTACTTATTTAATACCTTTTTGAGAAACTGCCTGCTACCTCTAGACTTCAGGTTTCTTTAGGACTAATTTAAAATAGTAAAAGTTATTTAAGAAACAAGATACAGTAAAGGTGTTTAGGTGCTTGCTTATCTGCTTCCAACCTGTTTTTTTTTTCCTTTTTTGGATCACACCCGGCGATGCTCAGGGGTTTCTCCTGGCTCTACGCTCAGGAATTACTCCTGGCGGTGCTCGGGGGACCATATGGGATGCCGGGGATCGAACCCGGGCGGCACAGGCCGGCCGCGTGCAAGGCAAACGCCCTACCCACTGGGCTATCACTCCAGCCCCTTCCAACCTGTTTTGAAGCCCACTTGATCACTTGATCACTTGACATCCCATTATTCATTGATTTGCTTGAGCGGGCACCAGTAACATTTCCATTTGACCCTATCACGTGCCAATGTAGCCCAATGGCATCTGCTTACTTCAGGAATATGAAGAGCCTCAAACCGTTCATTCAGGGTCTTAATGAAGAAGTCTGACCATCTTGTAGGTGAGCATCCACGTGATCTTTTGACGTGATCCATTTGAAGCCCAGCACCACATAATGTTCTCTGAGTACAACTAAGAGTGATCCCTGAGTAGAGACAGGACTAATTCCAGAGCACAACGTGGCTCCAAAAACAAACCATAAAAACAGAAAGGAAAAAGCCTGAACAGCTTTGTAAATGTCTCTCACAGAGTTATAATAAAATAATAATAAAAGGGAACACAAAGAATACAAGAATTTCCCAGACCTTGGATAACTACCAACAAGGGTCAGATAATTACTAGGCTCAGTCCATTCAGGACCACCAGGCAAGGGTAAGTCCCCAGGTAATGAGCTGTTCCTGTTGGTGTCTCCAAAACCACGACTGCAGTCAATCTGCCTAGAACAAAGAGATTAGGGTGCCAGCAAATAAAGCCTCAACTAAGCAAAAGTTTAAAAACAATTGCTCCTGCATCTTCAGAAGTTCTATCACTATCTCTGGGAATAGAATTCAGGAAGCCACATCAACTAATCCATAGAGGGGGCAGGACCTGGTCATGACTTTGGAATGTGTCAACTTTGTGGTCCATATTGGAGAATTCTGACAGAAATGACTGAGCAGCCAGTCATAGAAAGTTACACTTTGAACTTAGCCAAGAAGGGCATCGTTGCCAAGGAAGAGAGCTTCATTTTCAATAGCAACAATAATGAAAAAGAAGAAGTTAATTGAGGTGTTTTTGCTTCTAGTCATTTCCCTTGAAATGATAGAAAAAAATGAACTTTCACCAGATGCACATGCTCTAGCCCAGAATGAAAACAGAGTTGTTGTAAACACATGTCTCTCACCTACTGTGACATTCCATGGCTGGATACACACAACTCAAAATGAAAATAATAGCTTGAATCAAGAGTTGTGATCACAGGAGTTAGGGGGTCTCTTACATTTCTCGTAGCCGATTTCATCACTGACACAACACGGTTTTACGAACACTGCCTGGTGTGGCCTTACTGTTCCTTGGCATCCAAGATTAGCTAATAATTGCCAGGAGTAAACCCTGATTTCTCTAAGGATGGTTCTGGAGTTGTCCGCCCAAAGAAAGAACTTTTTTTTTGCTTTTTTGGGTCACACCCGGCAATGCTCAGGGGTTTCTCCTGGCTCTGCACTCAGGAATTACTCCTGGCGGTGCTCAGGGGACCATATGGGATGCGGGGATCGAACCCGGGCTAACATCGGCCCGGCCACATGCAAGGTGAACGCCCCTACCCACTGGACTATCGCTCCGCCCCCAAAGAAAAGAGCTTTGATCTCAAAGACTTCAAGGCCCTCTCAGTGTCATCATGCATCTATTAGAAAGACCAAAACTTAGAGCACCAACCACATCAATCAATGCTGACCAGGATGTGGAGCATAGGGGTTCTCATTTACTATAAATTAGATGTATTGAAATATCTTTCAAAACATCTCATTAATTGATGCTTTGAAAAGAAGCTTTGGCAGAAGTTCTTGGAGAATTAAATATACATAGACAACTTAGCAACTACACTACTTGGTATTACACTAAAGAGTTGAAATTTCGGCCCACGAGAATCCTGCACATGGATATCTATCAGAGCTTTATATAATTACCCAAGTTGGGAAGCAACTAAAATATCAAGCATTCAGTTGGCACACAGGTAAATTATAAGGCATGCACGAAGCAATATATTATTCAGCATACAAATAAAATGTGCTATCAAATCATATAAAGACATGGGTAAACATTGAATGAATATTCTTAAGTAACTAAAGTCAGTCTTACAAGCCTGTGTACTAGATTTCTACTATATCATTCTGATAAAGACAAAACTATGAAGACAACAAAAATGTCAGTAGTTTGGGATAAGGTGGGTTGGGATAGAGGAAAATGATCAGAATATACAAAAGCTATTTAGGCAGTGAAATGATTCTAAATGCTCTTTGTAGTGGTAGGGAGATATAATTATACATTCATTTGAATCCATGGATTCTACCCACCAAGAGTGAGTTACAATGTATAATAAGGGCTTTGGGTGGTAATGATGCATCAACACAGGTCCATTAAGTTGAGTAAATATATCCCTCTATAGAGTTGGAGCCTATTTCTAGGGGGGCAAGCTATACATCTGGGAGAAGGTATATATTACATATCACTGAACCTTTCACTCTTCCCCTCTACTAAGAACCTAAAATTGCTCTTATAAAATTTCCCAATAAAAACCATAGTCGTGTATGAGAGATGAAAAATTTAAAAATGCACCAAACATACTCTTCCACCAATGATACCATCAAAGTTAATAAAATTTTCTACTATATGCATGAATAGGAACATGGAAAAATATTCTCAAAGACATCCCTGAGAGACGTATTTATTGGTATAACCTGAGGGGAGGTGGGCAGATAATTTTGAAATATATATATATATAGATATATTATATGTGTATATGTATATATACATATATCACTAGATCACTAGACATCCCGTTGTTCATTGATTTCCTCTAGCGGGCACCAGTAACATTTCCATTTGACCCTATCACATGCCAGTGTAGCCCAATGGCATGTGGTTGTTTCAGGAATACGGGCGCCTCAAACCGTTCATTCATGGTCTTGACGAAGAGGTCTGACCATCTTGTATGAGGGCGGCCACGTGATCATTTGGCGTCCAGTGGGATCCAGTCAGTAATGGCTCTAGTCAAGCGGTCATCTCCAAATAGCATTACATGTCCAGTCCATCTGATTTTCGATGCCATATACATATATATAAATCACAAATATACATAAGCTGTGGTTTAGCAATTTCACTTCTAGGAATTTACACAATAAAGATGCTTGCTCACCCTTCTGCAAAATGACACAAGCAAGGCAGCTATTACTCATTATAACCATATAGTAATGGGAAAAGATTGCAGACTAATTTCTTAAAATCTATCAAAAGGTTAAAAAGCGCATCACATTTGGTAGAGACCTAGGACAATGTATAGAGTGCTGTGATGGTTAAGTACATGTGTCGAATGGACAATGGGATGCCCAGTTGCTGGTAAATCATTGTTTCAGGGTATGACTAAAGGGTATTTCTAGGAGAGTTATGCTGATGTGTGAGCTGAGAAAAGCAAAGGGCTGTCTGAAGGGTCACATAAGCATCATCCAGAAAGCTTGCACAGAGCAACAAGGCAGGAAGGATAAGCTGTGAGCTGACTTAAACTGAACATCGACCATCTCCTGCTTCCTGTGGCCCTGCTTCTCCAGTCTTCAGACCCTTGGTTTTGCTGCTTTCATCCTTGCACTCCACATCTGCTTCTTAATGCTCTAGTTTACAGAGAACAGATTGTGAGTCTGTTCAAGCTCTGTCATCTTATGATGATCTCATAATAAATATCTTCCTGTGTAGAAATTTGAGTAAAACAGAAAAAATGTAGAAGGAGACACAAGAAACTTATAATAACCATTATCTATTAGAAATAGGGGGAAAAGAGCATTCGGGAAAGTGGAGGAGGAACATTGCTAATAGCCTTTACATTGTGTGTTATCTATTCAAAGGCCAGTAAATCATGTGCTATCTATTTTTTTTAATTTTTTTTTAAATTTTTTTATTTTTACAGTTACAAAGATATACAATTAAAAAAGTTCATATTTGGGTTTCAGTCATACAGTGTTTGAGCACCCAACCCGCCACCAGTGCCCATCTTCCACCACCAACGTCCCGGTTCCCTACCCCCTTCCCCAGCCCACCTCCATGGCAGGTTCTTTATTTCTTTCCCATTCTCTCTCTTTCTCTTCTCCTTCCCTTCCAGACTATGGATTACATAACATACATTAAAGGGTTGTCATGTGTATCGTTTAGCCTCTATTTAATGCTCAGTTCTTGGTTGGCATTAGTACCCTCGACAATTATTAGCACACTGTTCCATTTTCTGTCTTACCTAACCTCTGACTCCCACACGTTTGTGATAATTTCCACTTTTGACAAGACCTCCTGATATATGTTTCACTTGACCTTGGATATTGGTATCATAATATGTACATATATATTTATGCCATGCAAATAAATGCAGTCATTCTGTATCTGTCTCTCTCCTCTGGCTAATTTCACTCAACATAATCTTCTCCATGTCCATCCATTTATAGGCGAATATTATGACTTCATTTTTCCTAACAGCTGCATAGTATTCCATTGTGTAGATGTACCAAAGCTTCTTTATCCAGTCATCGATTTTCCAGGCACTCTGGTTGCTTCCAGATTCTGACTATTGTGAATAATGCTGCTATGAACATAAAAGTAGGGATGGTGTTTCCGCTGCGTATTTTTGGTTTCCCAGAGTATATTCCCAGGAGTGGTATGGCTGGATCAAATGGGAGTTCAATTTCTAGTCTTTGGAAGAAAGTGTGGACTGCTTTTGTATCTGAGTCACTGTTTCTTTTGAGGTGCAGAAGCTTTTTAGTTACATGTAGTCCCATATGTTTATCTTTTCTTCTAGTTGCTTTGTTAGTGATGTTTCACCTTTGAAGAAGCCTTTAGCTTCAATGTTGTGGAGGGTTTTTCCTATATTTTCTTCAATGTACTTTATGGATTCAAGTCTGATATTGAGATCTTTAATCCATTTTGATCTGATTTTGGTGCATGGTGTTAGACACAGGTCCAAATCCATTTTTTTTTACATGTCGCTGCCCAGTTTTCCCAACACCACTTGTTGAAGAGGCTTCCCTTACTCCATTTTAGACTCGTTGCACCTTTATCAAAGATTAAATGATCATGTGTTTGAGGTTGGGTGTCAGGATACTCAATTCTATTCCATAGGTCCACAGGTCTGTTTTTATTCCAATACCATGCTGTTTTAATTACTACTGCCTTGTAGTACAGTTTGAAGTTGGGAAAGGTGATGCCTCCCATCTTCTTTTTTCCCGAGGATTGCTTTAGCTATCCTTGGGGGTTTATTGTTCCATACAAATTTCAGGAGTGTTTGGTCAATTTCTTTGAAGAACGTCATCGGTATCTTTATAGGGACTGCATTGAATCTGTACAGAGCTCTAGGGAGTATTACCATTTTGACAATGTTGATTCTCCCCATCCATGAACAGGGAATGTGTTTCCATTTCCTTGTGTCCTCTTTTATCTCTTGGAGCAGTGTCTTGTAGTTTTCTTTGTACAGGTCCTTTACACACTTGGGTAAGTTGATTCCTAGGTATTTGATTTTCTGTGGCAAAATTGTGAATGGAATAGTTTCCTTAATATCCCTTTCTTCTCTTTCGTTATTTGTATATAGGAAAGCCACTGACTTTTGGGTGTTGATTTTGTATCCTGCCACTCTACTATATGCGTCTATTGTTTCTAGGAGTTTTTTGGTAGAGAGTTTAGGATCTCTAGGTATAATATCATGTCATCTGCAAACAATGATAGCTTGACTTCTTCCTTGCCTATCTGGATGCCCTTGATGTCCTTTTTCTTCTCTGATTGCTATGGCAAGTACTTCCAGTACTATATTGAATAAAAGAGGTGAGAGTGGGCAAACTTGTCTTGTCCCTGATCTCAGGGGGAAGGCTTTCAACTTTTCCCCATTGAGAATGATGCTCGCTGTGGGCTTTTGGTAGATGGCTGTAACTATCTTGAGGAAAGTCCCTTCAATTCCCATTTTCTGGAGCGTTTTAATCATGAGCGGGTGCTGGATCTTGTCAAATGCTTTCTCTGCGTCTATTGAAAGGATCATATGGTTTTTATTTTTTCTTTTATTGATATGATGTATTATGTTGATTGACTTGCGAATGCTGAACCATCCTTGCATTCCCGGGATGAATCCTACTTGGTCATGATGTATAATCTTCTTGATGAGTCTTTGGACTCTGTTTGCTAGTATTTTGTTGAAGATCTTAGCATCCGTGTTCATCAGGGATATTGGTCTGTAGTTTTCTTTGTTTGTGTTGTCTCTCCCTGCTTTGGGTATTAGGGTGATATGTGCCTCGTAGAAGCTGTTTGGGAGTGTTTCTGTTTCTTCTATTTCCTGGAAGAGCTTGAAAAGGACTGGCAGTAGGTCCTCCTTAAATGTTTGGTAGGAGTTCACTAGTGAATCCGTCTGGACCTGGGCTTTTGTGTTTGGGCAGACTTTTAATTACTGTTTCTATTTCCTTGATGGTGATAGGCTTATTCAGGTACTGGAGGTCTTCTTGTTTCAGTCGTGGGAGGTTATAGGACTTCAGGAATTTATCCATTTCTTCTAGATTCTCATGTTTCACGGCATACAGGCTCTCAAAGTAATCTCTGATGATCTTTTGGATTTGTGTGGTTTCTGTTGTGATGTCACCATTTTTATTTCTGATTCTGTTTATTTGGGTTCTCTCTTTTCCTGTCCTTACAAGTCTTGTCAATGGTTTGTCAATCTTGTTTATTTTTTTCAAAAAAAACAGCTCTTGGTTTCATTAATCTTTTGGATTGTTTTTTTTTTTTTGGTTTCCAACTCATTGATTTCCTCTCTACGTTTTATTATTTCCTTTTTTTCTGCCCGGGTTGGGCTCCTTTTTGTTGGTCTTTTTCTAATGTCTTCAGCTGTGTACTCAGGTTATTTATATGGGCCCTTTCTTGTTTCCTGATGAATGCTTGCAGAGCTATAAACTTCCCTCTTAACACGGCTTTTGCTGTGTCCCACAAGTTCCTATAGTTGGTGTCTTCATTTTCATTTGTTTCCAGAAATCTTTGGATTTCCTGTTTGATTTCTTCTATGACCCATTTGTTGTTGAGGAGTGAGTTGTTCAGTTTCCAGGTGTTTGGTTTGACTCCCTGTTTCTGTGTACGGTTAACTTCCATTTTCAGTGCATCATGGTCTGAAAAGATAGCTGACACAATTTCTATATTTTTAATTTTATTGAGGTATGCTTTGTGGCTCAGCATGTGGTCTATCTTGGAGAATGTTCCATGTGCACAAGAGAAAAATGTGCATTCAGCTTTTTTTGGCATGAAGAGCCCTGCATATATCCACTAGCTCTCTTTCTTCCATTTCTTCCTTCAGGGCCAATATTTCCTTAGTGACTTTCAGTCTTGTTGATCTATCCATCATTGATAGAGCAGTGTTGAAGTCTCCCCTATTATTGTGCTACTGTTAATGTCTTCTTTGAGGTCTCTTAGCAGTTGTTTTATGTATTTTGCTGACCCCTCGTTGGGTGCATATATGTTTAATAGTGTAATTTCTTCCTGTTGTACATACCCCTTAATTAATAAGAAGTGGCCTTTGTTGTCCCTTCTAACCTTTTTTCAGCCTGAAGTCTATATTATCTGATACTAATATGGCCACACCAGCCTTTTTGGAGGAGTTGTTTGCATGGAGAATGGTCTTCCAACCTTTGACTCTGAGTCTCTGTTTGTTCTGATTATTAAGATGCGTTTCTTGTAGACAGCAGAATGTTGGGTTCAATTTTTTAATCCATTTTGTCACTCTGTGTCTCTTAATTGGTGCATTTAGACCATTGACATTGAGAGAGATTATTGTCATTGGATTTTGTGCCATCTTTCTTTTTGTGTTTGTTGTGCTTATGGGTTTGGTCGCATTAGAGTAGACCCTTCAGTCCTTCTTTTAAAAGTTGGTTTTGAGTCTATGAAGTTCCTGAGTTGTTGCTTATCCATGTAGTTGTGTATCTTTCCTTCATATCTGAATGTGAGAATGGCCAGATAAAGAATTCTTGGTGAAGCCTGCAGTTCATTGAGCCTTTTCGCAATATCCCACCATTGTTTTCGGGCTCGGAGTGTTTCATCAGAGAAGTCTGCTGTAAGTCTTAGAGATGTTCCTTTGTATGTGATTTCCTTCTTTGATCTTGCTGCTTTCAGTATTCTATCCCTATCTATAGATTTTGTCATTTTTATTAAGATGTGTCTTGGAGTATTCTTGTTGGGGTTTCTTTTTAGCTGGTATCCTACGGGCCTCTTGGATCTTGAGGCAAGCATTCTTTAGTTCCGGGGAATTTTTCAGCAATTATGGCTTTGACAGTTTCTTCTTCATCAGGGTTTTCTTCTTGCCCTTCTGGGACCCCAATGATCTGTATGTTGTTTCTTCTGGCTTCATCCCGATTATCTCTTGTTGTCTGTTAGGTAATTGTGAGCCTTTTTTTCTATCTTCTGGTGTTGTGTAGAGAATCTTTGGAACTCGTCTTTGAGATCACTAATTCTTTCTTCAGTAGCTATTATTCTGCTATGATGGCCTTCCACTGTGTTTTTTTATTTCATTTACCTCATTTTTAATATCTGTCATTTCCCTTTGCATTTTCCTCACTTCTTCTCTCATGTCCTCTTGTATTTTATTGATTTTGCATTCCATTGCTTCTTTGAATTCCTTTTTGAATCCTTAACAGTTCTTTCCAAAATTCTTTACCAGAGAGGTTATACAACTCATTGGTATTGCTAGGCTCATCTAGACCAGTGACTTCACTCACAGAGCTTGATGGAATTTTTGCGTTGCTTTACCATTATGACTATTGTAGATTGCAAATGTGAGTTCTTGGGTGACTAGATAGTACTGTTAGTAGGTGTCTGGTCTGTTTGCAGAGTTTGGATGGGTGGCAAGGATGTAGGAATCAAGGTTCACTGGTACCTCATGCAAGGTAGGTAGTAAGAGGGTCGCGTGGACGCACTAAGCGTGTCTGTGCAGTTTTGAGTTTTGGGATGTTCCCAGAAGCCGAAGGGCCCAAGGGTCGGTCGGGGGTGAAACCAAGGCAGTTTGCCTTGGTTCCCGTTGATGGAGTTTCTGCTCTTCCCTGGGGCAGCTTGGGGTCCGCTGAGACGCAAGAATCACACACACACACCTGTGGGGAGAGTGGAGGCATTCCCAGGAGCGCAGGGCCCAAGGGTCAGTCCGGGGGGTGAAACCAAGGCAGTTTGCCTTGGTTCCAGTGATGGAGTTTCTGCTCTTCCCTGGGGCAGCTTGGGGTCCACCATGTGCTATCTGTTTTAAAAACGTATTGCCAAAACCTTACTGAAATGTTAAACAGAAACATAAATACCATTTTATGTTTTATTCCTATACTCATTTACAACTGAAACAATAAAGCAAAAATAGAGAAGTGGTCCAGAAGACAAGAGAAGTGAGGTTTTATATCATGCCTACTCCAGCCCCAGTCTACTTAGAGACATTTTTAGCACCTGCTTGTTGCAAAACCATGGGATTAATGGATAAGAAATGTGAGGAAAGTTTCCCCATACATTTTTGGGACTCTTCATCAAAGGGACATCCTGTCTGAAAATCAACTCTAGGTACAGTCTGCACTGGCCTACATACACTCAAATACTGAAGTTACTACTGCGTGTACTACCTACTACCACCAGTGCCCAACTGAGGGAAAGTTGACTGAGTTCCCAGGCAGCAGATGCATTCAAATGCAGCAGAATTAGGCTCTCAGCTCATCTGGATGGAAGAATTGAGAACATTAGCCATCAACTCTTTGAAACAGGACCTTTGGCCACTCATTGAACTTCTGAGAGTCTTAGTTTGTTTAGCCTTACAGCTGGAATAACAATATCCAGTCTTGCAAGGTCATGAGAAAGATAAGAGAAAAATGAATGTTAAGAATCCAGGACAGAGTTTGTTCCTTGTTCCTTTTTGGGAACTCAGTAAATGTTAATGGCATACCAAAGTAAAGAGTGCAACCATCAGCAGTAGTAGCAAAAACCCAAAAATTGTCTCTGGGTTTCAGTCACCAACCCAGAAATTTTAGAATAAGAAGTTTTTGTCATGAATTCCAACAGTGTACCAACTACTAATTTAATTTTATGCAAATTGCTTCTCTGTGCTTCCATTTTTTAATCTGATAGAAATAAGTTAGTAAATAATGATGACCTGCATATGACACACTGATTACCAACTCTCACAAATAGTAAGTGCTGTTCTAGGTATTAACTGTCATCTTTATTTATTGAGTACCAAGTCCAAACCATTACTAAATATCAGTTTGGTCCTCATTTTCACAATCTGGCACAGAGTTAAGAGTCAGAGTGAATGTCTGTAAGTTTTGTATGCTGACACCAAGCCCATGAGACTAGAATTTATAAAAGCTCTGTTCTCCATTATCCTGGTCGACATATGGATTGTAGTCATGTGCTCAATATTCACTTAGAACTTTTGAGTTTTATTCAATAAAAACTGAAATGAACTCAAACTAATCAAATAAAAAAATCAATGTGTCCCAGAAAAACTCAAAGCATTAAGTCTTTTTATGACTCTCTTTTTGTATATATTTCCCTTATGGACTTAAATCATTCAAGAAACATTCATTGAGTACAGGTTGGGCATCAGACCCGAAATCAGACCCAAGAGAGAAAAATGCACATCAACTGGTCCCTGAGGAGGATTCTCACCCAGATCAGAACAGAACAGCTGGGGGTGACCGAGCGGCATGAGAGGGATAGCATGCCTGCTGATAAACAACAACAAAACAGAGACTGTTTTTAATCAAAAGTGTCATGTGTTGCCAAACAGACCTAATCTGTTGTTGAATCAAAGAAGTAATAAATATGCAAATACACAGCAACACACATTTTACAACTGTATTGCCAGAAAACATTGTCGAAATTTCATTTGTGCAGTTTTTCAAAATCTGTTACAAGAAGAGAATATAAACTTCATAATCAACACAGCAGGAAGAGGACTATTTTGATAGGAAGAAAGAAAGAAAAGAAAGAAAAGAAAGAAAGAAAGAAAGAAAGAAAGAAAGAAAGAAAAAAAAAAGAAAGAAAGAAAGAAAGAAAAGAAAGAAAGAGAGAGAGAGAGAGAGAGAGAGAGAGGGAGGGAGGGAGGGAGGGAGGGAGGGAGGGAGGGAGGGAGGAAGGGAGGGAGGAAGGAAGGAAGGAAGGAAGGAAGGAAGGAAGGAAGGAAGAAAAGAAAGGAAGAAAGGAAGAAAGAAAGAAAAGAAAGAAAGAAAGAAAGAAAGAAAGAAAGAAAGAAAGAAAGAAAGAAAGAAAGAAAGAAAGAAAGAAAGAAAGAAAGAAAGAAAGAAAGAAAGAAAGAAAGAAAGAAAGAAAAGAAAGAAAGAAAGAAAGAAAGAAGAAAGAAAGAAAAGAAAGAAAGAAAGAAAGAAAAGAAAGAAAGAAAGAAAGAAAGAAAGAAAGAAAGAAAGAAAGAAAGAAAGAAAGAAAGAAAGAAAGAAAGAAAGAAAAGAAAGAAAGAAAGAAAGAAAGAAAGAAAGAAAGAAAAGGGATCCTCTATCAAACAATTTTATTTCCTATATGAAAATATGAGGGGGGTGTAGGTCCTTATCATTGAATTTATAGATAAAACCATAAAAACTTGTGCTATGTTGTTCAAATGGTAAAAGGTAAGAAAAGACCTAATAAGCAATGAAGTCTGATCATATGAGATCCTAAGCTTCAGAAGTGCATTTGGCATAGTATCATGTAAAAAATGATTGTCCTGATAATGAGTAACCAAGAACAAGAAGTCACTGAACCCAACAGGGCAGAACAGAAAACCAGAAACTTTTTACAAAAGGTTGCCAAGGTAAAGTAAGCATGGACACCCACACACTCCTTTTCTATGTATCAGATCAGTCCACTTTCCAAAACACATCACAGAGAAGGAAAGTTCATACATATGCTTCCCATGTAAAGTCCTGCATTGGAGAGAGTGTAGAAAAAAAGTGTTCCTACAGTACTAAAAGTATAAGTTTATTATTTTTCTAGATTGGCTTTAAAATGCTCCTGAGCTAAACTATTCCATTCACAATTGTGCCACAGAAAATCAAATACCTAGGAATCAACCTACCCAACTGTGTAAAGGACCTGTACAAAGAAAACTACAAGACACTGCTCCAAGAGATAAAAGAGGACACAAAGAAATGGGAAACATATTCCCTGCTCATGGATGGGGAGAATCAACATTGTCAAAATGGTAATACTCCCTAGAGCTCTGTACAGATTCAATGCAGTCCCTATAAAGATACCCATGACATTCTTCAAAGAAATTGACCAAACACTCCTGAAATTTGTATGGAACAATAAACCCCAAGGATAGCTAAAGCAATCCTCGGGAAAAAGAAGATGGGAGGCATCACCTTTCCCAACTTCAAACTGTACTACAAGGCAGTAGTAATTAAAACAGCATGGTATTGGAATAAAAACAGACCTGTGGACCTATGGAATAGAATTGAGTATCCTGACACCCAACCTCAAACATATGATCATTTAATATTTGATAAAAGTGCAACGAGTCCAAAATGGAGTAAGGAAAGCCTCTTCAACAAGTGGTGTTGGGAAAACTGGGCAGCAACATGTAAAAAAATGAATCTGGACCTGCGTATAACACCACGCACAAAAATCAGATCAAAATGGATTAGAGATCTGAATACCAGACTTGAATCCATAAAGTACATTGAAGAAAATATAGGAAAAACCCTCCACGACATTGAAGCTAAAGGCATCTTCAAAGGTGAAACATCACAAAGCAACTAGAAGAAAAGATAAACATATGGGACTACCTGAGACTAAAAGCTTCTGCACCTCAAAAGAAACAGTGACTAAGATACAAAAGCAGTCCACAGAATGGGAAAGAATATTCACCCAATACACATCTGATAAGGGGTTAATATCCAGGATATATCAGGCACTGGTAGAACTTTACAAGAAGAAAACAAACAACCCCATCAAAAAATGGGGAGAAGAAATGAACAGAAACTTCAGCAAGGAAGAAATTCGAATGGCCAAAAAACATATGAAAAATGCTCACATCACTAATCATCAGAGAGATGCAAATCAAAACAACAATGAGATACCACTTTACACCACAGAGACTGGCACATATTCAAAAGAGCAAGAACAACAAGTGCTGGCGTGGATGTGGGGGAAAAGGGGACACTCATCCATTGTTGGTGGGAATGCCAGCTGGTACAGCCTTTCTGGAAAACAATATGGACATTCCTCCAAAGACTAGAAATTGAACTCCCATTTGACCCAGCCATACCACTCCTGGGAATCTACTCTGGGAAACCAAAAATACGCAGCGGAAACACCATCCCTACTTTTATGTTCATAGCAGCATTATTCACAATAGCCAGAATCTGGAAGCAACCAGAGTGCCCGAAAATCCATGACTGGATAAAGAAGCTTTGGTACATCTACACAATGGAATACTATGCAGCTATTAGGAAAAATGAAGTTATATAATTTGCCTATAAATGGATGGACATAGAGAAGATTATGTTGAGTGAAATTAGCCAGAAGGAGAGAGACAGATACAGAATGGCAGCATTTATCTACATAACATAAATATATATGTACATATTAAGATACCAATATCCAAGGTCAAGTGAAACATATATCAGGAGGTCTTGTCAAAGGTGGAAATTAGCACAAACGTGTGGGTGTCAGAGGCTAGGTAAGACAGAAAATGGAACAGTGTGCTAACAATTGTCGAAGGTACTAATGTCAACCTAGAACTGAGCATTAAATAGAGGCAAAAAGATACACATGACAACCCTTTAATGTATGTTCTGTAATCCATAGTCTGGAGGGGAAGGAAAAAGAGAAAGAGAGAGAAATGGAAAGAAATAAAGAATCTGCCATGGAGCAGGGCTGGGGGAGGGGAGGGAACCGGGATGTTGGTGGTGGGAGATGGGCACCTGTGGCAGGATGGGTGCTGGAACACTGTATGACCAAAACCCAAATATGAACTTTTTAATTGTATATCTTTGTAATTGTAAAAATAAAAATTTTTTTTAAAAATGCTCCTGAGCTGAAGGCGAAAACAAAGTATAATGTATAGGGCCCTTGATCAACTAAGTTCAATCCCTAGCATGTCATGCAGTCCCCCAACCACAATGATTCCTGAATGTCAAGACAGGAGAAAGCCCTGAGCTTTGTCAGATGTACTCCAAAACAAAAGTAAATGAACAAAAAATTTCCTGAGCTTTGGCCCACAATGCCTTCTCTAGCAAATCATTCCATAATCACTTAAAGATAACAAATAATCACAGAAAGATAACAAAGTTAATCTCTAAAGGTGTTGGGTTTTATTTAGTTAAAATAAAGATAATAAAGTGTTTACCATCTGACACATGATACATTATAAATTTTCAGGGTGATGTGATGAAAATCTTTTGGAGAAAAAAACATCACTATGACAAGCCACTCACAGTTCAACACACAGCTGAGAGGGAAACTGGTTAGATAAGTTTTTTTCTGACGTAAATTCTCCGAGAAAAACAACCTCTATCAGCATCTAATCTCTATCTATGTCTCAATGAGAGACTTTATATCCTATCTCTTTTTCTTAGCCAGACTTGTTCTTCATTAAATTTGAATTCAGGCATTGCACAAAAGCCTGCTTATGTGCCTGTGAGAAGTGGATTTAATAGACCCATGCCTCGAGGGTTTGTGTGCTAAAGATTCAGTCGTTACTGCCCAGTTCCCTGAGAGCCTGAGCAGCACCACATTCTCAGGCAACCACTGGTCCCTTGCCTGGTTGCTAAGTACTGTTGACCTATCGATCCCATGTTGTTGGAATTGATGCTGGGCTCTTGAGCAGAATTCCGGAGGCCCCTGATAATCAAGAGTAATAATAATGATAATGAAAATAAAAGGCTGACAATTGAATATCAAGTGGAGATGGTTCTAAGTATCTTTTTTAATTTGTCAGGATAAGATGAGATCAAATCCATCCTCTCCCATCTAAGACAACCTTTGTTCCTTCCTTATTCTAAAAGAGCAACACTTGTCCATGACAGTGAATCTTTTCCTCCTCGCACACATTAGGTCTCCAGTGGCAGGGCACTGAGCTCTGCAGTTGACAAAGCAGCCACTCTAGCTCCAACCTTTGGAACGGAAGCTCCAGGTCTTCATTCCACACCCTCACCTCAGATTCCTAAAGTCCACAAGAAAAAGAAGCTTGATATCTAGAGAGTTAGTGCAGCAGGTAGGGCACTGACCTTGCACATGTCCCACCTGGTTCAATCCCTGATACCCTGTACAGGCCCCAAGTGATCCCAGGAGTGATCCCTGAACACAAAGCCAGGAGTAAGTCCTGAGGACCACCAGATGTGGCCCCAAATACAAGAAAGTGAGGCAGGGAGAGAGGGAGGAAGGGAGGGATGGAGTAAGGAAGGAAGGAAGGAAGGAAGAAGGAAGGAAGGAAGGAAGGAAGGAAGGAAGGAAGGAAGGAAGGAAGGAAGGAAGGAAGGAAGGAAGGAAGGAAGGAAGGAAGGAAGGAAGGAAGGAAGGAAGGAAGGAAGGAAGGAAGGAAGGAAGGAAGGAAGAAGGAAGGAAGGAAGGAAGGAAGGAAGAAGGAAGAAGGAAGGAAGGAAGGAAGAAGGAAGGAAGGAAAGGAAGGAAGGAAGGAAGGAAGGAAGGAAGGAAGAGGAAGGAAGGAAGGGGAAGGAAGGCGGGAAGGAGGGGCGGGAAGGAGGGAGGAAGGGAGGGTGGGAGGGAGGAAGGGAGGGATAGAGGGAGGAAGGAAGGAAGGCAGGAAGGAAGGAAGGAAGGAAGGAAGGAAGGAGGGAGGGAGGGAGGGAAGGCGGGAAGGAGGACAGGAAAGAGGGCAGGAAGGAAGGTGGGAAGGAGGATGGGAAGAAGGGTGGAAAGGAGGGAGGAAGGGAGGGTGGGAGGGAGGAAGGGAGGGATGGAGGGAGGAAGGAAGGAAGGCGGGAAGGAAGGAAGGAGGGAGGGAGGGAAGGTGGGAAGGAGTGCGGGAAGGAGGGAGGAAGGGAGGAAGGGAGGAAAGGAGGGAGGGAGGGAGGAAGGAAGGAAGGAAGGAAAGGAAGGAAGGAAGGAAGGAAGGAAGGAAGGAAGGAAGGAAGGAAGGAAGGAAGGAAGGAAGGAAGGAAGGAAGGAAGGAAGGTGGGAAGGAGGGAAGGAAGGCGGGAAGGAAGGAAGGAAGGTGGGAAGGAGGGAAGGAAGGCGGGAAGGAAGGAAGGAAGGAAGGAAGAAGGAAGAAGGAAGGAAGGAAGGAAGGAAGGAAGGAAGGAAGGAAGGAAGGAAGGAAGGTGGGAAGGAGGGAAGGAAGGAGGGAAGGAAGGAAGGAAGGGAAGGAAGGAAGGAAGGAAGGAAGGAAGGAAGGAAGGAAGGAAGGAAGGAAGGAAGGAAGGAAGGAAGGAAGGAAGGAAGGAAGGAAGGAAGGAAGGAAGGAAGGAAGGAAGGAAGGCGGAAAGGAAGGTGGGAAGGAAGGAAGGCGGGAAGGAAGGAAGGCAGGAAGGATGATATTTATAACTCCTTTAGAAGCAGTCTTCCTTAAAGATTTGCAAGACATGAGGAAAATCATGCTTAGAGGTGAATGCGTGTGTGTCATATGTATATGTGTGTATAAGTTTGTATGTGGTGCCAAGAAAACAACTGAGACACAGCCACACATTGAGTCATACCTGCCACATCCCTAGACCCCTTCCTGCTGAAATTATTATTTTTCCAGTTTTGCTTTTGAGGTCACACCAGGCTGAGCTCAGGTTGACTTCTGGGCATGCACTCAGGATTTGCTCCTCCTGTTGCCCGGAGGACTATAATGTGCTGCGGGGTCCAACCCAGGAGGGCTGCAATACAAGGCAAAGTACATTCCCTCTTTCAAGCCCCACTGCTCATACTCTGGAACTCAAGATTACATTTTAAGCCCTCACTAAGGAAAGCATGTACAAGTCTTGCTAAATAATTTATAGGTTCAAATGCTAACAATGGGTGCCTATTAATAACAATCTAATGCCTCCTGTCAAACATAGAGATGAATTACACTCTTCTAAAACTATAGAGCCTTAACAGAAAGTGATGAAACGAATCGACTCTACTAGCAGCACTTGAGTTTTTAAAAGAACTTATTTATAATTAACCCAACCTTAACATCAGAATTTGCCAACTGTCACATAACTATTTATGACTTCTAAGTACTACATGGCATATAAAAAACGTACCATATTTCCCATAGTTCATAGCCTTCCACAGAACAAAACTTACATAACTATAGATGATCTTCAATATGGCTCAGACACGTCTTAGGATGAAATATGCCTGCAGAGACTGTTACTCCAAGAAACCTTAAAATCGTGTTTCAACAAGTAGCAGAACAGTATCAACTTTCTCAGATTCTATTTGCCCCTCCTAATCCTTCATCAATGAATGCTCAAGTAAACAGCAAAGAAAAGAGGAATAAATACAAAAAATAAAGAGCCAGTGACCAGCCTACCTTGTCCTATTAGCCTCTGTGGGGGTGCCTGGGAAAGACGGCTGGAAGTGCTCACTTCCAGGTATCTTTCTAGCGTCCTTCCAGCGCCTGAAGCCAGCTGAGTTGAAGTAGGTCAGGAGAAGCCAAAGTGCATCTTAGAAATAGCACCAGCATCAAGTTGCTACTTTCTTTTCTCTTTAGCACGCAGAGCCTTCAGGTCTGGTCTGCGCCAGCACAAAGGTGACACCTCACATCTTGTCAGATGACCAAGCTAGTGGCCTGGCCAAAAAGGACAAAGTAACTCCGGGTTGCTGCAGTGACAGAGCTTTTGGGCTCTACCCTCAGAGGCGCCACATGTAGGGAACTCTGAACAGGAAGCTGAGAGCCGGGCACAAAGCCAGAACCCTTCAGAAAACGTGCCAAAGCTTTACAAAACCCCCGCTCACTGCTGCGCTTTGTCTGCTGCGGAAGCTGCCACCCGCTCCTGCTGGTGTGCATTAGGCTTGGCCAGGCCGACTTACCTCGGTCCAGCTCAACCCAGTCCTTGTGCTTACGCAATGGAGAGGACCTCAGCCTCTCACAAAGCAGGTGGACTCTGGGAGCAGCAAGGGCTCAGGGCAAAATCCTGAGCATCAAGCTCAAGTTTCTTTTTTTGTTTGTTTGTTTTTGCTTTTTGGGTCACACCCGGCAATGCTCAGGGGCTACTCCTGACTCTGCACTCAGGAATTACTCCTGGCTGTGCTCGGGGGACCATATGGGATGCCGGGGATCGAACCCAGGCCGTCACAGGCCGGCTCGTGCAAGGCAAACGCCCTACCCGCTGGGCTATCGCTCGGCCCCAAGCTCAAGTTTCTATTCAGCCTCTTCCCATTGACAACTGTTGTGAGCACCCTCTGACAGACAGTGCTAAGGACAGAGCTAATTCGAGTGTCCCGGACCCTGCAGAAAGGAGAAGCAGTACTTCTAAGCTGCTCCCAATACTCTGTTGCCAGAGTGATCATAGTAGGCTCCCACAGTCCCAGAAGAGGGAAGAGTGTTTCTGGAAGCACCATAATCATGCCTGGGGCTCACCAGGAACTTTGTCTGACAACTGCAAACCCTGTCTGCCACCAACAACTTCTCTCTGCTTCTTCTCCCAGATATGGAGGGCAGGAGTACTAATAGTGGACGATGAATACTTTATCACAGAGACACCGACATAGCACTCAACTCTCTGCTATGTGTGCAATGCTGTCTTCTAGGTCCTTGAGAGAAAGGAAAACAGACTCACAATGCAGTCGGGAGTTGGCCAGACAAGTAGGCTTAACCCACCGTATTTGCTGCTGGAAACAGAAATTTGTGAACTCATCTTTCTCTATATTGTGTAGCTTCTCTTTCCTGAGAAGGGAGAGAAGTGTTTGTTTCAAGGATTTATTTTTTTTCAGATCTTCTACAGTTCCTCTTTCCCACTTCCCAGCAGGAGGAGAGAGTGAGGAATGTGTGCTGTTTGGTTAATATGTGTGAACACTCACACACACTTAGGCCTGCTTTTGATTTTCTCAGTTGCTTAGTTCTCCCGCGAGTAAGAAAATAAACGAGGCAGTTGGCATTTAAAATAGAGCACCAGAAGTTTATGGAAAAATCTCCCAAATTCTAGAGTGCATTTTCCACATCTGGACTTCCATCTCGTCAATACTCCACCCAGCAGATGAGCCTATCACAGTCCAGCTCGCGCAGCTGCTTGCGGCCTCGAGGTTCATCAATAAATGCTGTATTTAGAGGTGACTACAAGAGTATGCCACCCGCCTGCAGAGTTTGGCAAGCTACCTGTGTAGTATTTGATATGCCAAATGCCAGTAACAATTATAGACCTCATTCCCATGACCTGATGGAATGGTTTGAGGCTCTTTATGTTCCTGGAGTGAGCAGATACCCTTGGGCTCTACTAGCATGAGACAGGACATATGGAGATGTTACTGGTGCCCGCTCGAGCAAATCGATGATGAACGGGAAAACAGTGATACAGTGATTTACGAATTCTGGAGCATAGAATTCACTAGAGCCAAGTGTGAGTTTTTCCTTCTCATTTGTTCAAAGAGGAGAGCAGAGCTGCTCATAGCGCTCTAAGCAAACAGGATCCTGGTGTCACGGGTTCATAAGCACTGCCTGAGCCGCCTCCAAGCATCAGCTAGGGAGCGGCCCTTGAGAACCATAAAAAAGAAACATTTACTGCCAAATATAGCACTAAAATCATCCAGCAATGTCATTAGAACATTTTATAACCAATTAACATGATCTGTGAAAGTCTACACTTATGCTAAATTAATTGGTTTCCCTGGAATATTTTTATATGACTTCAGGAGGGAATTTTTTAAAATATTCTTTTTTTAATAAGTTTATTTTACCACCGTGAGATAAACAATTACAAAGATGTTCATATTTGGGTATTGGTCATACAGTGTTTCCCTGGAATATTTTATGGTAGAATTTGCACCTTCTAAGTTGACTTGCACTTAAGATTCAATTTTATGTGGTTTTGATCAGTGTGTTTACTGCACATCACAACTGATGCGAAGGAGACTACAACGTAGCAAGCACAATGCATCTGTCTGTGCCTGTGTACGTGTGGGGTGCAACCATGTTTATCTACTTGAAATTCAACCTCAGCTCTCTCCACATACAGATACTTAAGAAGAAAAAGTTCTTCACTGGACTGAAGAGATAGTAGAGGGTAAGGCACTGGCCTTGCACCAGGTTTGATCCTCACCAATGCACAGAGTGTGCTGACATTTCCAGGAATAATTGTTGAACATAGAACCAGGAGTAAGTCCTGAGCACCACTGGATGTGGCAAAAAAAAAAAAAAGTCAGGATGGTGCAGAACCTCGGAATAGCTCGGTGGTAAAGCATCTGGCTTGCAAAAGTGAAGCTGTGAGCCTCACCTCTTCCATTTATATGAATCATCAGTTATACTCCCTCCACTACTGCTCTGGTGACTGCTGTCAGCGGCTGGACTAAAGCAGGTCAGACGACAGAGCCCTTCCCTATTTGCATCAAGGTTGCTTCAACAGGTCACTCGTGACCGTTCACACCTTCCAACTATGCCAGCATTTCCCAAAGCAAATGACACTGTTCCTTCTCACTGGATAGATCCAGCAAGGAGATGGTTGCCTCAGGTACAACTGGAGTTGTTTTCTGCTTGTTCACCAAAAGAAGACTGATTTCTAGGGGATGTTGGGTGATTTTTTTCCTGAAAAAATGGTTAGTAGGTAAAATAAGTTTGGGAACCCATGAGCAATTCCAAAAGAAAGGACTAATAGGATTATACACAAGAAAATTATATTACTCCATCTTAGTATAACCCAGCACTTTGAGAAGAGCAAGGGAACAGAAACAAGAAAGAAAAGAAAAGTTGGTATCCTGAGTATCACTGAATCACTAATACAAGTCAGCAGCTGACGAATAGCAAAGTTACATCTGCTTTGCATTTTCTTCCCAAACACACTCTGAAAGAAAGTGTTTTCTGACATGGAAATGAGTCAGTGCTTGAAGCATATTCAGCCAATGCAGCAGAGAATTCTTGAAGGCTGGAGAAGGACGAGATGTTCTCAGAGGGGGCAACATTTGTGAGTGTGTGCTAAGTCACAGGCCTGCCTTGCAGAAGCTTCTAGTCTCATGAGGGTGCATCACCACTACCCCTGTGAGACAGCAAGATGCTTTTGACATCATTCCTGTTCTCTCAAGAAAGTGGCACAGGCCCAAAAGGAGGTAGAGGGGGTGGAGTGGGACAGCGAGATAGACAGAGAGCCTGCCATGGGGGAAAGGTACAGGATGGAAACTGGGTACATTGGTGGTGGGAAATGTACCCTGATGAATGGATGGGTGATAGAACATTGTTTAACTGAAAAGCCAATCATGAACAACTTTGTAACTGTGCATCTCACTGTGATTCAATTAAAAAGGAAAGAAAATGGAAAAGACATAGGTCCAGAGCCCAACCCTAACCCGGGGCCTGTGAGAAGCCATTCTTCACACACAAAGCTCAAGTTTTGTCAGACCATTGGTTGTTGGAAAACACCAAAATCCCTGACCAAAGGCACTCAGTTATACAGTCCTCATTTGCACTGACCAAATGATCATCTTCAATGTCTGGCTGGCACTAAATAATTCTCTGAGCTCAGCCCCACTGACCAATTGCTCTTTTGAGATATTTAGCAGGCGATGGAAAGAGAAATTCCATTGTAAAACTGCAAAGAAGGATAGGATAGGATTGTGTCTCCAGGGACAGGAGAAGATGAAATGAAAGAAAGCAGAAAGGCAATTTCTCTGTTGCCACCAACCTTAGACTGAGTATGTGGAACTATCATAGCAACATTCCAAGAAACAGTTTTTACTCAACACTGATTCCACTGTGTTTCTACCATGAAAATTATTAAACACTGGATGCATTTTGATTCAAAGCATTCTAAGAAACACTGCACAATCCCTCAGACAAGGATTTAATATTCTCATGCTGAGATACAATTTTTTGCAAACTTTATTTTACTACAGTAGTTTTTTATCATTGCATTAGCCATTCAGTGGTAACAAGCTATCACTTGATCACTTGATCACTTGAATCCCGTTATTCATCAATTTGCTCGAGCGGGCGCCAGTAACATTTCCATTGGACCCTATCACGTGCCAATGTAGCCCAATGGCATCTGGTTGATTCAGGAATATGAAGAGCCTCAAACCGTTCCTTCAAGGTCATTACAAGGAAGTCTGACCATCTTGTAGGTGGGCGGCCACGTGATCTTTTGACATCCCATGGGATCCAGTCAGTAATGGCTCTAGTCCAGCGGTTGTCTCCAAATCGCATTACATGTTCAGCCCATCTGATTTTCAATGCCTTGGCAAACGAGACAGCATCCCTGATTCTGGAATAGCGACGGAGGTCAGAACTCCGATTCCTTCTCTCACTTGAGTGAGGCGTGATATTCCAAGCATAGCTCTTTCGATTCCTCTCGAACCTCCAAACAACAAGCTATATAAAATAAATTATTGTGGGTCTGCTATGGGGCCAGGCTTGAGGGGTGATTGGGGGAAACAAGGCAATGGTGGAGGGAAGGTGGCCCCGATGGTGGGATTGGTGCTGGAATATTGAGTGTCTATAACAAATAGTCATGAGCAATTTTGCAAACCACAGTGTTAAAATAAAGAGGGGGAGAAAAAAAAATGCTACACATCCTTGGCTTCAAGACAAACAAGATAATCTTTTTTTTTTTTTTCAGAAAATGTTATTAACTTTCTCAGAGGCTCCAGAGATAATGCAGTGGTTAAGGCACTTTCCTCACAAGCAGCCAACTTGAGCTTAATCCCCAGCATCCGATATGGTCCCTGAGCATTCATTGCCAGGGAGTTAGCCCTGAGCACAACTTGGTGTGGCCCCAAAACAAAACAACAATCACAATGAAATTCTCTGTTTTCTGTTAAAAAAGGGTCATACAAGGAGACATTTTCTAAAAACTACATTTGTATTCAATACTTAAGTTGAAAATATAGTGGAAGCCCTGTACCAGATCCCACAGGAGGGGAACTGGAGAGTGCTGAAAAAAAAAAAAGATGGAAGAGGGAAAGAAGAAAAATGTGTGAGTGGGGGGCTGGGCGCTTCCACTGGAGCTGCTAAGTAACAATCTGTGCTCTAATGATTCTGAGTCAGGAGGAAGTTCAAGGAACTCTGATTGCAGCTTCTTTAAAGGTGGGGCTGTATTTCCCCTAACCTGTACTCTGTTGCCAGCAAATGGGCTGTCAGTGATTTGAGACTGAGACTGATCCCAGCACAGACACTGAGACAGCAGGAGAGGAAGCCCCTGGCGAGAATCCAAAGCCATGAGAAAACTGGACCTATGACAAACTCCAGTGGTAGCGAAAACCGTCAGTCAGAGTTCCAGCATGTTCATTGTGATTTTGCCAGAAAATCCAGTTGCCACTTATATCTAATTCTCTCTGGGCTTCTGGTGATAGCAAGGCTTCTGGCATTCTTCCTTGACAGGAAGTTAGATTATTCATGGACATCGAGGTGCTTCCAGCAACCCTGACCTGGGGATGTTTGGAAAGGAACTGTAATTTCCTGCTCCTGGGTACAATCTGTCCAAACTCAGTCGTTATCCTATTACCAAAACTTGATCATCTATATGGCGATGGTTAAAGTCACTGTGGCGCCAGACTGGTTAATGGTCTGGTATGTGGCAGCCTAAAAGATTTTATCTCTGGTTCTCAGGAGAGACCCAGATAGGACCATGGGTGTGGTTTCAAGTCCCAGTCTCATTTGGGATTTCAACTAATTCAGCATTCTTCTAGGGTTTTAGCACTTATAAATTATCTATCTGCTTGATGGCATGATTTTCTTTCTAAAATGTATCCCAGTTAAACAACAGGCAGAGAGTTTGCACAGTATGGGCTATATTTTCTTTGCCGGTGGGGGAGGGGGCTATATTTTCATTCCTTAAAATGTGCTTCAAGGGCCAGAGCAGGTAGGGCACAGCAGGTAGGGCATTTGCCTTGTATGCGGCCGATCCGTCTTTGATCCCTGACATATTCCAGAGCCAGAGTATTACCCCAGAGTTTCACCGGGTGTGACCCAAAAAGACAAAAAAATAAAAAATACTTCAATTTTAAAATTAAATGGCACTAGGCTTTTTAATTTCCAATGGTATCTTTGGGAAGTACTCCACCTTTCATTTTTTACTCTATTTATTAAGGTTTCTCTCATTTTTTTCATTTTCCTCATTGCTAAGTATTTGTTAATATTGCTCATCCTTTCTTGTATCACTGATCTTTTTTATCATCTTTTTATTTCTATTTTATTTATTTCTTCTCTAATTTTTATTATTTTCTTCCTTTTGTAGGCTTTGGGTTTATTTTCCTTTTTCTAATTCTTTATTTGAGTTTTTTTTGCTTGTGGATGCAGCCTGCATCAGCATCAGATAACCTATGAGATATCTTTTTAGTACTACTTTTGCTGTGTCCATATTATGTAGATAGTTCAGGTGTTTATTTTTATTTTTTCCCAGGAATTTTTTTATTCCCCCATTTGATTTATACACTGACCCAACGGTTATTGAGAAGCTTATTTTCAATCTCCATATTATATTTCTTTAAGTTTTTGGTGGTTGATTTCTAGTTTTTCTTAATCCAAGAGGATTTATTTAGATCGTCATGATTTATTGGCCTTTGTTTGAGTCCCGGCACATGTCCTGTCTTGCAGAAAGATCCATATGTACTGAGGAAGAATGCATGTTCAATTTGTGGGGCGTAGGGCGGAGGCGATAGCCAGGGGTAGGGCGTTTGCCTTGCTGCGGCCGGCCTGTGCCGGCCTGGGTTCGATCTCCGGCATCCCATATGGTCCCCGAGCACCGCCAGGAGGTAATCCCAGAGTGCAGAGCCAGGAGCAACCCCTGAACATGGCGGGTGTGACCCAAAAAGCAAAAAAAAAAAAAAAAAAAAAAAAACTATAAAAAAAATTTGTGGGGGCTTGTGGAGATCCCATACATTTAGGCCTGGTCTTCTTTTTATTTAAGCCTATTGTTTCTTTTTTTTTTTTTTTTTTTTTGCTTTTTCTGGGTCACACCGGCGGCGCTCAGGGGTTACTCCTGGCTCTGCACTCTGGAATTTCTCCTGGCGGTGCTCGGGGACCATATGGGATGCCGGATTTGAACCTGGTCGCACAGGCTGGCCGCGCCAGGCGGCAAGGCAAACGCCCTACCCGCTGGGCTATCGCTCCAGCCCCAGCCTATTGTTTCTTTGCTGATACTTTTTCTGGTTGTTCCAGTAGTTTCAGGGAAATATTAAAAACACTTTATAGTACAAGGTGACTGCTTCAAATCCTCTCTTCAGACCTGATTTATATATTTTGATACATCTTTATTTGGTGGATAGATATTAAGTCTTGGCTCCCTTGATGGCCTGCTCCATAAATCGTTATGTTATGTTCATCTTTGTTGTCTCTTACTATGGGTTTTTTGTGTGTGTGTGCTCCCCAGTGGTCTAGTGGTTAGGATTCAACTCTCTCTCTCTCTTATTATATTTTTTGACTTGGGAATCTATTTGATCTAATATCAATATGGCCACAAAGCCTTACTTAGGCTACCATTGGCCTGTATTCATCATTTACAACCTTTTGCTTTGAACATATAGTTATCATTGGCTTTCAAGCAGGTGTCTTGTATGCAGTACAAGTTTGGATTTTGTGTTCTGATCCATCTGGCTACTGTGCCTTTTAATTAGTGAGTTGAAGCCATTTTTTAGTGAAATGACTGATATTAAGACTGTATTGACATTTTCTTTTGTGGATTTTAAGTGTTACTGAAATGTGTCTCTGTTCCTTTGTTCTTCTCCTATTGTATTACTTGTCTTTGGAAGTGTTTACTAGGCAGTGATCCAGTTCCATTTGTCTCTAGTTTGTTTCTTCTGAGTATTTTTGTCTTGAGGTTGCCATAAAGTTTATATCTAGAGTTCTTAGTACATAGCCTATTTTAAGTTGAAAGCTAGTATATCTTTATTTTCAGATTTGCTTTTAAATGTCCCATTATCACTTGTTCCCCATTTTAAGTTTTTCAGTTATCTTGATAATTGCACGAATGATTTATTTTTCTTCTGTAGAAAACCTTTTAGTATTTTACTTACAGAACTATTTTATTGGCAATTAGTTATTTTAACCATTGCTTGTCTGAGAAACTCTTTATCAGTCTTTCAAATATGAGTGGTAATTTAGAATTCTTGTTGGAAAAATTGCTCCACACTTTGAGTATAATATGGATTCCCTTATGACTTAAAAAGTTACTGTTGATAAATCTTGGTAGCCATATATGAGTTTTCTTATAGTGCTCATTGCTTTTCTTTTGCTGCTTTTAGATTCTGTATCTATCTTTATTTTTTCCACTTAATTATAGTATGTCTTAGTGTGCATTTATTTGAATTAAAATTTTTTTTAGCTTCCTTGCTCTGGTGTCCAGTTTCTTTAGTGGTTTGGAGAACTTCTTGGCTATTATTTCTTCAAACACAAATTTTGTCCCTTTCCTCTTCTGGAATATCTGTGATAAGAATGACATTCCTCTTCATGCTCTGCCATATAGCTCCTTTTAAAATAGTTTCATTTATTTATTTTGGGTCACACCCAGCAATGCTCAGGGCTTACTTCTGGCTCTACAGTCAGGAAGTACTCCAGGTGGTACTCAGACACCATATGGGATGACAGGGAACAAACCAGGTCTGCCAAGCGCAAGGCAAACTCTCATGTACCATCACTCCGGCCCCCGTAGAGCTCTGATGTTACCTTCTGTGTTTTTATTCTTCCTTGTTCTAGTTGTTTGAATTATTTCTCTTCATTTAAGTTCCTTGATTCAGTCTTTGACCTCTTTCAAAAATCATTAGAAGAAAATGAATCCAAAGAAATCAAAGGTAAAGAAGAAAGTTAAAATTGAAAAACAAATTCACTATCAACAAAAGGTTGCTTTAAGCAACAAAATTCTTATCTTTCTACCTTTATTTATTGAATACCATTGTAAAAACTATCCTGCCTTTTGACCTTGCCAGTGCCAATAAGAAAATTAGTGCTCTTCATTGGATATTGTAATGAATTAAAGGCTGCAAATTCTCAATCTTTCTTCACTAGGAAAGGAGTTATTTGCTTTCTTTATCCTTGATTGTGAACTATAACCTGTGGCACGCCCCCAGTCCTTATAAGAACATATCTGATCCATTTGGCCTCCAAGATACAGCACTGAAGGTGGTTCACATGTGTTTTAAGATTTTAGATTTTCATAGTCTCACTTAACTGAGACAATGAAGATTCAGAACAAGGAGTGAAAAGAGCAGTAGATCACAGTAGATCACTCACACTGTGAACTGTTAAGAATGTCACACAAGATCCAGTTTTAGTGATCATCAGTCTTTTCTAAACAGCGTGAATGTATCAATGTAGAAATTGGAAGGCAGAGAAGGAAGCTAAAATCTTTCAGTAATCAAATCTTGGTTTCCTTTTTTTTGTGCTCTATGCCTTCTTTTTATATGCCAGTATTTACCTCAATCATCATCTTGCCCAGCAGAGTCTTTTGGCACAAGGTAAATTTTATGTTTTTATTTTCCTGTTACCAACGGTCTACACTGGTATGTAAGCTACATGAGAATAGCAACCCATTTATTATATTTATTCTATTTTATCATGACACCTTAAACAGTGTCCTGAACTCTCATGAAATACCTTTGTAATGAATGTCTTAGTCCACTAGGACTATTGTAATAATGCCACTGGTGAATAATGTAGTTTATAAACAAAAGAAATTCATTTCTTAATGATTCTGGTGGCTATTCTGAGAGTCAGGGCCAGTGCCATTTCTCTTTGGATTGCAGAATTTCCATTGTATTTTCACATGGTAAGAAGAGCTACAAAACTATCTGTGGTCTTTTCAATGACATTGATCTATTGATAGTGAGGACAATAGCATTTGAAGTCTGTGAAAATGCAAACATCAAGACCATAGCAATAAACATACACAATGTCTCTTTTTTTGGCCCCCAGACTTATGGTGCCCATGCTGGGGTCATGGAGATCTTGCCTCTTAACTGAGTATTCCAAGTGATTGATCCTCATGCATTGTTGTGATTAAGAACCATATACAGAATACCTGGATCAAGAAAGAGAGGTTTCGGTTGTTTGTTTTTAACCAAAGTCCCAAGAACTATATCCAGACAGCCAATTAGTTCATTTTCTCAGCTCAAGCTCAGGAAAGCTGGGAAAGGGTTCCTTTGGTCCCTGCACTGTAAAAACATGCTCCTATCTGCTTGGTGACACTATTTTTTGGCACTTCTAAGTCGGGATGATAGCCTTGCTCTGGCCCTGACCTATGAAGCAATGGATAAGTGTGGACATGTGGATTAGGAATTTCAGTCACGCAAAAACTGAAAACAGAGTCGATTGTCAGCAACAGGTTGATCAGAGAGGAAAGCCAGGTTTGGAAACAGATCGATTCGAATAGACTTTCAAGCATGAATCGCTAATATATTATAGATGGAAAATTGAATGAAAACAGAAAAAACAGAAGACATGGAAAAGACACTAAAACATTGAAATATATTCCATGTACATGGATATGAGAAATTTATATAGTTAATATGTTCACTTTACCAAAAGCAATGTGCATATTTAATGCAATTGCATTCAAAATTTAAATTACATTTTTAAGTAAAAATAATAAAAGATTATAAGAATTATCTAGAGTCATAAAAGTCCTTACATAGCTTTGGCAATTCTGAGGGGGTAAAAATTATAAACAAAGAGACATCTTATTACTTGATGTTAAGTTCTTCTAGAAAACAAAATTAAAATTATATGGTATCATAATAAAAACTTACTCCATTGCATGGGATAAAATTGAAAACCCAGATTACACAAATTAATCACATATTAATCAATCACATATTAATCAATCTTTAATCTAAATAAATTAAGACTAAAGCCAAAGAAATAGCACAGGAGGTGAAGGTTCTTGCCTTACATGTGGCTGAATCTGATTTCATCCCCAGTACTGAGTATGGTCACTGAACCACTGTTAGGACTGAGCACTGAGCACACAACCAGAACTGATTTGTAAGCACCACCATATGTGGCCCTGTCCCTCCCCACATGCAGAAATTAATACAGTAAACAAGATACTCATGAAAAGTGTTGAGGAAACTAGACAGAATAATAAAGCTAGAATACTTTAGCCCCATGAATAAAGATTGATTCCAAAAACATTAAAAGCTATGCAAATGAAAATAAAAATAAACAATTGGAGGTACATTAAAGCAAAACAAAATATTGGCAATAGGAGACTATATCTATATATAATAACATAATAATGGATTAATATATGACAGTAAGCTACCTTAATAGCAGTAGAACACACTCATGGCCTATAGGCATATGGGAAACTGCTGATCAATACTAATCATCAGGAAAATACAATTTAAGACCTCAGTGAGATATCATCCCTTATCTGTAAGAAATGACTTCACAAGCTGCAATAGAAATTATTGAGAGAGGGCATGGAGAAAACAGAAGCATGAAGCATTATCGGTGGGGTTATAATTGGGTGTGATCATTTGGAAATTGCCATGGAGCTTCTTTAAGAAGTTAAGGATAATATCACATATGATCCCACAGTTTCACTTTGGGGATAAAAAGAATACAAAAATATTGGTGAATAAAGTTACATCCTGGTGTCAGAGAAATAGCACAATGTTTATTACATCATTGCTTATACTAGCTAAAGTATAGAAATAACAGATGTAGTTGTCAATAAATAGTTTAATAAAGAAAATGTTATATGTGTATACCATGAATACTATTCTGCTGTAAGAATAAAATATGCAAAAAAATAAAAATCTTTTTTAAAAAAAGAATAAAATATGCAAAAATGGAAGGAGCTTAAAAGAGTTATGCAAGGAAAAATAAGTCAGCAGAAAAGACATGTAAAGTATTTGATGATTTCAATACTAATACAAGTATTAGATGATCTCACCACTGTGTACAATATGATAAGTAATTAACAAAGAGAAATAACACAATAAAGTGAAATCAATGAACCCTGCTAATGAAAATTAAGTTATCCAAGAAAAGGGTAAGTAAAGAAGATACTACAGACATATACAAAAAAGAAGGAAACAAGTTTTCTGATAGCTCTTCAGACTATGTCTTAAGTTCCTATAGAGATAGAAAAGTGCAACATAGAAAGGAAAGCACAAGATATACGGAATGGGGCTAGAGCGTTAGTACAACTGGTAGGGCACTAGCCTTGACACCATATGGTCCCCCAAGCCCGCCAGGAGTGATCCCTGAGCACAGAGGCAGAGGCACAGAGTACAGACAGATCTATAACAGTGCTGTGAATGGATTCCCACCGACCTACTAAACAACTAGGGAATTGTGGACTTGGGATCACCTCATTTAGTTTAATTTATTTTTAGTTATTTTATTTTAGGCACCATGGTTTACATAACTCTTTTGGATATATTGGAGAAGATTGCAAACTCAACCTTTGAGGAACTGAGGGCTCTAATATATCTGTTAGACCCATCTCTTCTATTTTCTTCCTTCTAGGCCAGTGTTTCCTGGTTGAGTTTTTTGCTTTGATCTATCCAACAGTGATATAAGATTGTTAATAATTCCTGCTACTATTGTGCTGTTTTCCAAAACCTTCCTTTATGCCTGCTAGCAACTGTTGCAAATATTTTGGCTGCCCATCATTAGGTGCAGATACATCCAGGAGTGTGAGTTTTCTTGATGTATTGATTCCCTGAGAAATGATCACCCCTATAAATCCCTGATAGCCTTTAAAAATCTTAAGTCTATGCTCTCTGATATCATTAAGGCTACCCTGACCCTGTGAATGGAATTGTTTTTCTGCAAGATTATTTTCCACCCTTTGACTTTGAGCCTGTGTTCAATTTTGTTAGGCAGCACTTCCTGAGAATCATTATGTGCCTAGAGCTTCTACCAGGAATCTCACCCTGATATGACCTCTGTTCCAACACCCTAAATACAGCCAACCCAACCACTCCCTGTCCAGCTCAGGGTCCGTGCTGAGACTCCTGACGTTGTTCTACCACAGCTTCAGGGAAACCAGGAAAGGTCTGTACGAGAACGAGAACAGAACTGAGAACAGAACAGAATGAGAACAAGTCACTGAGTCAACCCACAGAAGGAATCTGACTACCCTTTTCATTTTGATGATTACTTAATACAAACCCTGTGGAATTCTCCTTAAGCCCATGTGACTTATAATTTTCAATATAAAAAAAGTACAGGGGAAGCGTTACCAACCCGTGTCTTCTTCAATCACATCCACCAAGTACTATGGGTCAGGTTTTACTTCTTCCAGGGCAAGAGAAGAGAAAACAGGGGCAAGTCAGGGCTGTGGTCCCACAAGAGCCTCTGAGCCATGCTTCGGTGTCGAACGCAGCTCACAGCTTGTGTCGTGGCAGCAGTGACTGTTACAAATGCCCACATTGTAATGCTTGTGCAGGGTTCCCTCTGACGGGCCCGGATAGGGCTCAGTATCAGAGCGCATGCTTCTCATTGCTCGTGGATGCCCCCACAAGTAATAAAACTTTAAATTGTCAATTATTGTTACTTAAAATACTAAACATTCCTCTAAATGAAATGTAAATCAAAACCAGGTCTTAAAGTAACCCTGTTGTATGTAATTTTGTGTAAGTATACACACTTTGAGAAACATTCCCCATGCTTGTTGTGTGTGTTGCTGAAAGGTGTAAGAGAGCTGTCGTGCTCTTTGGAGATTTTCACTGAAGAAATGATGTAGGGAGTCAGATGGTGGAAGCTTGGACAGTACATTGCAGGGAGTCATGAAAGCAAGCAATGTTTGGAGAGTCAAGATGCATTCTGCAAGGAGACGTCCTGCTGCCTTCATGGGACAAGGGCCAGGACCTTCCCGAGATACTCCCAGGCAGGAGTGAGGTCCTGATAGGACAGATTAACACAAGGAAACCACAGCATTCTTAGAATGTTGATGCATGAAGCCTTGTCACTAACAGTAAATCATGGTGATTCAAATACATTTTTAATATTCCTCTCCTTGGCGGCTCCCCTGTCCTGAAAGTGATACCAAACAACAGCAGGTTTTTTTTGGGGGGTAGGGGGATCTGGGGAATAAGCAGAGGAATTTTGTATCATCAGCTTTTTGAGGCAACTCTAGAATCTTTTTATTCTCTCCATTTTCCTTTCCCTATCTCTCTCCCTTACTCTGTCTCTGTCTCTGTCTCTGACTCTGTCTCTGTCTCTCTCTGTCTCTCTGTCTCTGTCTCTCTCTCCTCCCTCTCGGTCTTTTCCTCTTAATTTTCTCAATACACTATTTTGTTTCTCTTTCTAAAATGTTCTACAGTGAAAGACAAGACCCTGGAATTTGGGAGGACACTGGAACTGACTTTTCCCTGTCCTGCAGAGAGCAAAAGATGTATCAGACTGAGGACCATAACTCCCATCAATCCATGATGAAAGATCAGTGCACTCAATGATCCAGGCAGGGCTTCAGCGCCCTTACCATCCACACTAGCCACACCATCCACATCGTCCACACCATCCACATCGTCCATACCATCCACATCGTCCACACCATCCACATCGTCCACACCATCCACATCGTCCACACCATCCACATGGCAGGAGATGACACGAACTTCCCTAGAGCTGACCTCCAGTACTTATGTCACTGGCAAACGTCACTGTGAGGGCCAAGAGGGAGAGGGATGGGCTTATACCCTCGTCTGGATGGTCAGGCTGTGCTTTGGAACCCTGGAAATGACAAAGTGGTTTGGGGGGGTCCCATATGCTTAGCAAAAACCCATAGCTGACCTGAGGCTTTTCTAAGAACTGCTTAGTCACCTCTGACCTAACCACTCATGGACTGCACGTTCCTTCCCTCCAGGATATGCTCGTCCCATATTCCTTCATCCCAAGATCAGCACCCCACATAATCCTTCTAGTTGAGTGCCCCATGTTTCTTCATGCCAGCCTCCTCCCAGGCATGGGTTTCCAGGCTCTCCACACCTTCAGCCAGAGCGAACCCCTCCTAAAAGGTAATGTTCTATCTCCTCTCTCTGCAAAGCCTTCCTCTCCCCCCATAGCCACCTCCCCACGGGCCTCTCATTCCACTGCCCTGCTCTAGGAGCAGACACCTTTCCAGTCACTGTGACACAGAGAGGTCAGGTTTGGGATTGAGTCAGACCCATGCAGCCACGGCTTGATTCCAGAACACTAAACTCAAAACCTTGACTCTCAAATCCGAAAATAGCTGGGTTTTGTCTTGTTTTCATTTGTCAGGATTTGAGAAATATATTCTCACATATTGCGAGCCAAGCATCTAAAAGCTTGAGATTCTGCCCTAGCAGAGTTCCCATGCCCCAGGGAAGCCTTTGGGAGCAACACATACAAGCAGCGTTGCGGAGACATGACTGGGTCTAGACTGCGGTGGAAGTGGGGTTGAACTCCCTGAGAAGGTGCTACTTGTCTTGTTCCAGACAGAGGTGCAGGAAACTTACAAAACTCATATTCATGCCCCATCTTTGTTAAGGAACCTCAAGGAAGCTGGAAGGAACCCTGAAAGATGCTGGAGGCAAGCCTTGGACTTCCAGTCGCCCCACCCTGCTTCAGAGGATTCTAGAAATTTCCTAAAAGTATATGCCTTATGAGGCCAGGAATAAGGAAAAACATTTGGAAATTAATAGCACTTGGATGGACCTTCAAGAAGAGCCATAGGAGCAGGGGGAATTTGTAAGCAAAAGCACGTCCACAGAAGGACAGACAAGAGTCTTCAAGCACTTGTGTTGCCCTGACCTAGAAAGCCTAAATTTTTCCTTGTCATTAGCACATCTAGGGATTTCTCGACTGAGCTAAGATGGGTTTGGAGAAGTAAAGTTCCACTTGGATATAATTGTTACTAAATGTCACACACCTGCTACCCTCCAGCTATCCATACTTCCTGGGCAGCTGAGTGTCTGGGTTGGTCAAGGAAGGACCAAGTTTAACACTGAAAAGTTTCTTGGTCCAGGACCTCCATCACTGGGACAGTTGATTGTCCTGGACGGCAGTGATTCAGCCTCTCCTGGGGCATCCCTGTCTGACAGCCCATGGGTACAAGCTGGAACTATGCTGATGTTCAGACTGCATTGGCTCAACCAGCCAATGAGAGCACAGCAGCTCTGTGCTGTCTCACAAAGGAGGTCCCTGAAATGTATTATTGCACTTGGTTTGCACAGAGTCGTGGGGAAAGTCCCAGTGTGGTCAGGGAAGGTACAAATTAGAACAACGGGCCTCACTGTCTTCCAGTCTAAATGACTAAAATTGACTAGGGACAGCCACCGTGTTAATGAAGAATGGGAACTCTCATGCATGCTGGTGGGCATGTAGAATGCAGCTGCAGGATCAATGCCAATGCTGTCCATAAAACTAAATATACACCTACCCTCTGACCCTAGATTCCAGTCTTGGATATTTTCCCAAGAAAAGTAATCAAATATCTACCACATGATGCATACATAAACCACAAATTATCTGTGTGATATAATTAAAAAGATTGGGAAGGAGGAAATAAAGCACCACGATAGGCCATTTATATTCGATATGTGAACAAAAGTCAAATACAAATTTTTTCCTTCAAATGTGTGTCCACAAAAGACCTGTGAGCTAGAATAGCTTTCATTGCAAGAACCAAATTTGAGAAGAATCTGGCTTTGTTTTGTGGGAAAACTGTAAACAAATTGTGGTTTATTTGCGCCATGGAATAGGGAAGTGACTATGAGTTACACACATGGCTGCAGCTCCCAAACCTCACCATGACACAGAAAGGGAGAAACTGTGCTCTGAGTATGTGAAGTTCCAGGCGATACCAACAGTCTGTGGTGCAGAACTGTGGCTCATAGGCAAGGAGGAAAGGATTTTGAAAAAATTATTTTGGGAAGACTTGGGTTTGAGGCCATACCCAGCATGGCTTGGGGGTCACTCCTACTCTATGCTTAGAGGACCATTAGGTGCTGGAGAGGGAACCAGTTCTCTTGCAAGCAAAGCCTGTACTCAGCCTCTGAGCTCCTCCAAGCCTGGGGTAAGGGGGGATTGACCAGATTGGGGCAATGAGGAACCTCCTGAAATATGTGCGACTTCTGTCAAATGCAGCCTCTCCCGAGGACTCCACTTTCCTGAGCCTGGTCCTCCCTCCTCCTTCCCAGACCTGAAGCCCAGCCCCGGACTTCTCCATCCTGCTCATGTTCCTTTTACCCCCACAGCTTGTTCACAGCAGTGAGCTCACTCCATGCTGCATAACAATTTTTATTTTTAGTTTAAAATAAGCCCTCACGCCAGGCAGGCGGCGCGTGCTGGACTCGGAGCAAGGATTGGGGGCCTCCACTCAGTCCCCAGCCTCCGGGCCCAGTGGGTGTGGCCCTGAGCTCCAGCCACCACAGCCAACCACTGCAAGACAGAGACTCCAGTTCCGAGGTTGCGCCAACGCGGTTTAATCTTTGACTCAATGTATTTTAGCACCAGGTCCTTTCAGGATCTTTCTCACTTGTACACTTCAACGATCATTCTATTTGCATCAAACTGAAGAGGTTATGGGGAATGAGGAACTATGATGTCACACTAGAACTACTAAATAATCAGATAGAGACATCATATATTATTAGTATCCATAGGACAAGCCATAAAGTGTAATAGAAGAGAGATTGGGAAATACAGGGACATAGACAAAGAGATAGAGAAGTAAAATGCGCCTGCAATGGGGGGCAGGCAGGGTTTGGGTGGGCATGTTTGGGAACTGGGTGGTGGGAATTGGCACTGGTGGAGGGATGGATTCTGGAACACTGTATTGTAGAGACCCAATTATGAACATCCTTGTAATTCTATATATCACATGGTATAATAAGGATTGGGGAAGATGAAGGAGAGTTGGAGAGAGGCAGAGAGAAAGGGAGGCGAAGGAAGAAATGCCTGCTCTGTAGCTGGGAGAGGGGAATGTGGGGACATTGGTGGTGGGAACCGGGCACTGGTGAAGGATGGGTGCTGGAACAATATATGACTGAGACCCTATTATGAACATCTTTGTAATGTTGTTCTCATGGTGGTATAATAAAAAATTAAAAAATAATAAAATAAAATAAGCCCTCAGAAGGGCTTATTTTAAGCCCCTTAAATAAGTGCTTATTTTAAGCCCCTTAAATTAAGTGCTAAGAGCTTTCTTCTAGCTTTACACTCAGAGTTCCCTCCTGGAAGGGTTGGGAGAACCATACGGGGTATCAGGTATCAAAACTCAGTGCAAGGCAAGCAGCTACTGTCCTCTCCTGGCCGTGTGCTGCATGGTGCTTACCTCCACATGGAAGTCCCACCCTCACCGCAATGGATCCTCATGTCCAGGAAAAAGCAGGGGGCATGGGAAGAAAGCAAAGGGTCAGGACACTGCTTTTCATGAGGAAACCCTGAATGGGTTCTGGCAGTGATCCCTCTAATACCACCGCTTATGCCCCTGGGGACCCCCACCAAACAGCTCAAAAGACTGGGCTGATCTCAGCTCCACTGGTGTGCCCCAGCAGTGAATTATGTTACCTGCTTTTCTGAGGATCACAAGAGTGCCCCAGAGCACTGAGCACTGCTTGGGAGGCGCCCAAATCTTTAAAAATGGCCAATCAAACAAGATGTTCTCTAGCATGCTGGACACCAGCCATCACTCTAGGGTGTGTCGAAACAGAACCTGGTAGGCTGCGGGTGACTTCGAATCACTTCCTGGAAGGAAGATCAGGGAGCAGACATCAGGTCCAGCCTGCGCAACTGCGGTTACAGGTTACAGGTGCAGGTATGAGGTAGTGACGTGCTGTTCTGGGCCATCTCCCAGCAGAAAAGTCATGTTCCAAGACACGGCGCTGTGACATCTGAGACCCACCTGGCTTTTGCTGGGCCGTTAAATGTGCAGCCCTAAGTCTAGTAAATAATTCCTAAGGAATAGAGGACTTTGGGGTGATGCGGCTACAGGAGTGGAATGGGTTGGGGGACTATAATCTGGACCCTGAAGCCTGGGGCTAACCTTTAGGTCTCATGACTCAGGCTTCCCTCCCGGCTTCTCTGGGACCAGTGACTCAAAGTCTGTTTGACTTAGTTGCCCTTCAACTGAGTGACAACATCACAGCAAGTAACTAACCCCACTGCCCCAGAGATCCCTGGCTATTGCAGGATCAGCACTTCTCAGGGACTCCTGCCTGCAGAGGAGGATGCCCCCCAAAGGAGCTGGTGTCCTTTCATTGTCAAGGCAGCTTAGCATGAAGAGGCCGGAGTGGACAGACCACACACTGCCCTGCCAGAAATTTAATGAATGAAAACATCAGACCGAGCTTACCTCTCAGGGGAAGAGAGAAATAGCCTTTCTTTGGGACTCATGCCTTTTCCACTTCCCCCATGATTCTTCTTTGAAGAGAATCTGAGAGATGGTCCAAGAGATGGTAGAGCAGTGATGGTGCATTGCTGGTGTTGGGTCCACCCCCAACTGCACTGGTCTCTGAGTATCTTGGGGGTAAACCTGTCCCAAGCCACCTGAGCAACCGGGTGAGCACCCATAAGAGAGCACCAGAAGTGAGCACCCAGCATGGCAGAGTCTGAGCAATGCTACTTCCTTGGACCTCGCCTTAACCCACTGGCCCTGTTTATAAGAAACTGTGGAGAGAGCCCCTGGGCGCTGCTTGGAAGACCCCCTGAAGTCAGATTCATGAAATACGATAAGGTATATTGGACATCTACCTTATTGTATTGGTATATTGATACATATACCTTATTGTATTGGTATATTGGTATATGATATAACGTTTTGGTATATCATATAGGACATATCGGATTACAAGTGACACCCATATCAAGCCTTTCCAGAACTGCTATTACTAGATCCTGGGGCAATGAGGTACCCTGGAGCCTTGGTATCTCCTCTGCACCAGGGGCAGGGCAGGGACAATGAGAGGCAGTGGAGGCATAGGATCCCCTAAGGCCTGTGCTCCTGAGTGTACAGGCATCTGCTGCCCACTCCCGGAGACCCAGTAGCCCCCGAGTCCAGTTCTAGTGGACAGTGATGTGGAGACAGTGGAGGACGGTGGGGTGGGGCCAAGCCCAGGGGAGACAGACAGTTGCTGGGCACTGGACTCCCTGGGTGGTCGAGGCAGGGTGTGGGCAGGAAAAATGTTCAGGATATGCTCAGCACCTGAAAAATTTCCTCACAGACATTAGTGCTCATAGAACACTAGGAACAAAGATAGAGGAACCCTCAAAGGAAAATATAAATTCTCGAAGCTGCCACAGAAAGGGATCATGGGGTGCTAGAACAAGGCCTGGATGCCCATCAGAGCACAGTTCCCAGCAAATGTAGTTGAAGGATTCACAGTGAAACAGCAAACCCTGAAGCTTTGATTCCCCAGATCCTGGATGGGGCCCAACCACATTTCCAAAATCTCCCCAGGGCACACACGTGAACACTCAGGGCTGAGAAATTGTGCCCTAAAATGAGTCAGAACATCAACCACTGAGCGGAAGCTGACCAGGTCCCAGTCTCTCTGCCCAAGACTTTTTGAGAATTGTCTCACTCCCCCTGCACCCCCAACACACACCTCTGACCCGATTCTGTAGAACCTGTGATCCCATTTCACAGATGAGGAAACAGAAACTTTAGATTCTGTGCAGATCTGAGAGCCACACTGTCCAAGCTCTCACCCAATTTTTCTGCCAATGGACAATGGTGGCTCCATTAATGGTTCTACCGAGGAATCAAGGAGTGCTTCAATGAGTCAGGTGAGTTCTACTTTGGAACCCAGGCGCGTGTAATTTGTTTCACAAAAATCATCCTGTGGAATCAGGGCACGTTTCTGAGGCTGGGAGTTGAGAGCAGTAAGCTCAGCCTTTGGGGAAGCCTCAGCAGCAGATCCCTAACTGGGAGCCCATTAGGGTAAGTCAGCGGTGAGTGGTCACAGTCTGGGGGGCTAAGGGTCACTGACACATCTGCTGTGGAACCCACAAGGCTTAAAAATAGTGGCTTCCTCCTTAGCCCTTTGGTGAGGCTCAAGAGAAAAACCTGAATTTCTGTTTGACAATCAAACATGTCACGAAGGAACTACAAAATTGGGGCAGCCACTTGGGACAGCAGATTCCATCAAGAGAAGCTCTTGACCACAATGTCCTAAGAAAAATCATACTGGAAAGGAAGTATGCAGTTTCCTCCAGAGCATGAGGGGCAGGCTTAGACCTGGAGAAGCTGAAGTGGTGTTGGGCAGGGGCCAAGGAGAAAGTGTATGTTGTCAACATGGAATGTAATAAAGTTCATTATTTACCACCTTCTCCTGGCATTCCTGCAAAAAATGCTTTGCTCTTCTGACACTTACTGTGTGACCTTAGCTAAGTCACCGAACTTTTGTGAGCTTCATAAGTGGTAGCTGATGCTATGCATTTTATGTTTTTATTAGTTTTGACCCTGTGATTTCATTAATAGGTGGTAAATAATGAATGAACAAGAAGAGACATTGGTGGAGGAAAGTTGACGCTGGTGAAGGGTGGGTGTTGGAATATTGCACACCTGAAACCCAATCATAAATAACTTTGCAGTTCACAGTGGTTAAATAAAAACTAAAAGGGGGAAATAGAAAAAAAATGTAGTGATTACCAGAAAAGAATAGGTACAGAGATTGGGAGACTTAGATTGTCCAGTAAAATGGAGCCATGGTGTGGAGATGGATAGAAATAAGACTTTTGGCAGAGAACATAATGCAGTATATACAGAGCCTCCTTGATAAGACTGGATTTCTAAGACTCAAGAAAATAGGACAGCAGGTAGGGCATTTGACTTGCATACTGCTGACCCGCCGTCTTTAGGGTCCCCTGAGCACTACCAGGAATAATTTGTGAGTGCAGAGCCAGAATTAATCCCTGATGTGGTCCCAATACAAAAGCAAACAAAAGAACTGGACTTCTGAAGCTTCTATAATGTTATAAAACAATATTGTACCAATAAAAATAAAATTTTATATTTAAATTTTAGGCCCTGTGATCTGCTTACATACAGCTCATGATGGGATTTCATGCATACACTGTTCCTGCCTTAACCCACTCTCCCTAGCCCTCCAGTCATTTAACTCAGTTCTGTAGGTCAATTCTCAATTCCTGCACCCTTTAACCATTCAAAGAACAATATTTCTTGAAGCAACAGAAATACTGTTATCATAGTAGCACCAGGTAAGCAAACTACTTTTTGAAAAGTTTAAATAATAAATTTGTTAGGCATCGTAGCACCAGTAAGTAGATACAAGCATTGTTTACCAAAGGTGTTGGGGTACTTTGGGAGCCATAAACAACTGGTAGTGACAAGTGTCCAGAGAGAAAGAAACGTGTCTTTCTTGCTTTTGAGGAAGCATCTGGTTGACCCCTCAGCAGGGTCAAGAGTGAGGAAACTCTAGTGAGCTTTGCCCCACTGGCAGTCTCTCTTTGCTGCCCTTCATTTACCCTTGTGCCACTGAGCAGAGTGAAGTGACTAGAAGTATCTAACTTGGTGCTCAAGTTGTAATCAATATCTCAGAGTTGGAAGCCACAGAGATCTCCACCTTGTCTATGGTGAGCAGTGACCAGTGAGGTCCTCTGGTGGGGAAACCAGTGTGAGGAGCAGAGCAGAGATAGGATGAGGAAAGCCGCCCTCTGGGTGCTCAGAGCTCAGCAGTACTGCCAGAGCCTTGGAGACCAGCTGGCGTGTCCCTGCCTGGCTGCTACCTGTGCTTGCTGGCCATTATGTAACTTTATCCTCCCTTCTTTCATAACATCCCAGCACCAAGGGTTATACATGCCCAAGTATGTCCCACTTACCACTGTGCAGAGAGATTAAGGTACTGGCACCGTCTTGAAATGAATTTAGGAGACTGTTCTTGCTCATCAGGAAAAAATGGTATCTCTGGACAAAAGTGACCACTAAAGCGCATCTCTGATCTGCTTTGCCAGTCACTTGTCCTCAGGTGCACCATGACTTGTCAAGTCTGGCTTCCCTGTATAGAAAATAATGGATGCAGAACAATCATATGGATCTTCGTGTCAACTTTGGGCTAATCCCTCTGTCTTTATGTCAGGTACTTACAGGCTGGGAGAGTTCTTCACAGAACCAGCAACTCCTTTTTTTTAACTTTTTTATTGAACCATCATGAGACAGACCATTACAAAGCTGTTCATGATTGAGTTTCAGTCATACAGTGTTCTAGCACCAGTGCACATTTCCCAACACCAATGTTTCTGTCCCTCACAACCTGCCTCTATGAAAGGGGTTGCCTTTCTCCAAGCCCTACCCTCTCCCTCTGTGTGTCTGTCTCTCTCCAGTAATTGTGTTGTGATGGTGATGTTTTGGGGGTGGTGATGAGGTGGTAGTCACACTTGGTTGTGAGAAGCAAGAGGGTCACACTCACAGTGGTTGCACCCGGGCAACATGGGTTGGTGCCAGGGGAGAGGCTCTCAGTCTTTGTTGTGCAGCACTGATGCTCTTTGTTGGAACCACACCACTGGGCCTGAAAAATAGCCCTTTAGATTGAGAGTGTAAGCAACATGTTATCCTGATAAGCTGATGGGTCTCCTTGTGGAGAGGCTAGAGAGGACTGTGGCCATCAGTTTCCTTGTTAGATTCTTATACTAGGAGAATGACACATTGTCACCACTTCATAGGAAGCTCATGTGTCATCCAGATCTCAACATTGTGAACAGCTCAGGATCAAGAGCTGCATGCATGCATCAGTGTCACCATTGCACATTCTGAAAGGACAACGTAGCTTCCTCCTGCTTGGGAAGTCACCAAAAGTCTGGAGCCTGACATCTTTCTTTGGAGCTTCAGCTCCAAAGAGAGAAAAACCGAGGGGGAGTCCTGGAGGAAAGAAAGGGAAGATAGATGTGGTTGTGAAAATACCATAGAGTTGATATTTTGAAATATGGCCCTGGTAGTCTTCTGGGAATCCTCATGCAGGAGAAAATCAGGAAGCTCCCTCCTGTGCAAGGCCAGGTCTTAGCCTACCTGGTGGTGTTACAGAAAGCCAGGAACCACCTCCAGCCTTCCAGTAACTGTTCTGCCACCACAGGTCAGAGAAGGTCCTGCAAATACAAGTAAACAAACTTCAAAGGACTGTTCAAAAGGGAAAACTGATCCAGTACACTTGGGAGAAAGTCAAAGAACATTTGATAGCAGGGGAGTGAACTACTTGTTCAGAGTGACACAGAGCAGTATGACCAAGCAGGACGTGGAGAAATCTGTAAAACTCTTCAAGACAAAAAAATCTTATATTTTGGGAGTCTAGGTTATTTTTTTCAGTTTCAGGGTGTCTGCTGGTTCTGGAGGCTGATTTCCTAAGAAAAGTGTGGAAACAGTCATCTAGTCTTAGGTAAAGTTGTGTGCAGTAAGTCTGGGTTGTGAGTGCTTAGGAAGGCAAGGTTCTGTGAGCTGGGCCAAGTGTGGTCACACATCAACTTTTCTAAAGCATTCAAGTCTTTTTTTTTTTTTTTTTTTTGCTTTTTGGGTCACACCTGGCGATGCTCATAGGTTTCTCCTGGTTCTGCACTCAGGAATTACTCTTGGCAGTGCTCAGGGGACCGTATGGGATGCCGGGGAATGGAACCGGGTTGGCCGCATGCAAGGCAAATGCCCTACCCGCTGGACTATCACTCTGGCCATGCATTCAAGTCTTTGAGAAGCTAAAGTGTCGTGTTGTTTGCTCCTCCTGCCATTTTCCCATTCTTTAAAAACTCATACCAAAGGGGACTTTTGTTTAACCTCAAATCATTGAGCTCTTTGCACACTCCTGAGAAAGTGATGGCGCATCTCAATTCTTGAGGGACTTTCCTGAAAAGGGAGGTCTCTCCAGTGAGTCTCTCTTTGTGTTTATGAACAGGAGCAAGAACCATTAACTCCAACATGCTGTGTTGGACAGACCATTCATAGATGTCATATCATATTTGAAGGCAAGTGCAAAAATGCAATGACTGCCTCACAATCCACAGATTCATGGGGCATCAGGACTCAGATTTCAAGAATAGTAAATATGACCATCTGAGATCACTTTTGGTCATCATAATGATAACTTATTTGGGCTAAATATTATCAGTGAATATAGTATTGGTCGGTTTTTGTTATACTAGGTATCAAACCCAGGAAATCATGTATGCAAAGCAAATGCTCAGCCATGAACAACATCCCCAGCTATGAGTTTCCTTTTTTTCATGAGAGATGGAGCACAAGCCTGTTGACACAATGCCAGGGCTTAAACTGAGGTTTCCTATATGCCAAGCATGTACTCCAGCTCTTTGAGCCTTCTATCAAGCCCAAGATTGTGCTTTTATTAAAAAACACCAAAAATTACATTTTTAAAGTTTCGTGTTTTTATTCATCTGTAAAGTTTATGCATGATAAGTGGAAAGTGATTACAGTGGAAACACAAATTAGAAATATTAAAATACTATTATTACAAATATATTGACAGAATTTGCCTGCAATTTCAACCTAAATTTTAAGTTGACATTTAAATAACTCCAGTCAAACAAGGGTCTTTCCAAATTGGGCCCTTTCAAATGTCTAAAAAGGATGTTAACTGCTTTGAATACTGGCCAAAGAAAACACTTTGCAAAGAGGGAATGTTCAGTGAACCCACTTAACCCTTCAATTCAAAAAGAGAAAAATGTTTATCAGCATGAAGTTGTAAAAACACTTCCAAGAAACTGAAATCAAACATTTTCTGGAAAATTGAATTGTTGCCTTGCACTCACTCAGATTGTTTCTTAATAAAGAACCCATACTACAATAGCCAAACTTTAAAATGTGTCTGTCAAGAAGGCAAGCTGTAGGTGGGAGAGAACCGGAAGACATTGATGGAGGGACAATGACACCGCTGGTGGGGTCGATGCTAGAATATTATCTGCCTAATAATCAGATATGAATAACCTTGTAAATCATGATGTCTTAATACAAAGTTTTAAAGGGATGAAACAGAGTGATAATACAGTGGCTAAGCCCCAGCACCAACATGGTCCCAAGCACTTCCAAGAATGATCCTTGAGCACTTCCAAGAAGATCCAGGAGTAAGCTCTGAACTGTGCCTGCCCCCCCCACCACCACCACCAAAATAAGCCCAAAAACCCCCCACAAAGATTAAAAATGGGAGTGGAACAATAGTACAAGAGAGAGGGTGCTTACTTTGCATGTGGCCAACCGAGGATCAATCCCTGGTATTCCCATATAGTCCCCCAAAACCATACCAAGAGTGATCCCTGAGCCCTGAGGCAGAAGTAAACCCTGAACACTGTTAGTGTGCCCCCCACAAATAATACAAGCTTATTCAATCATGACTCTAAGTTCTGGTCTGCTATTGCACTACCAGATTCTTTGGCTGTTATCAGCTCAATGTAGCATTAGACATCAGCACAATCACTGGCTACTGGTTACTGTGCAACAAAGTGAAGTGGACACTGGCAGAACATTCCTCACAATGACTTTGCGGCCATAGTCTAAAACCTCAATGAACAAGTTCTGTGCCCAAGAACAGCTCTTCAGTGGAGGCACTAGGGCACCTTGTAGAGTCTTTTTTGGTCTAACTTTCATAGCTCTCATTTGGAAATGAGCAAGAAAGCCCCATTGCTGGTGTTGGAGCCCAAAACCATTCTCACCTATGCACACGGCACAAGAATCAAGGTCCTTTGTGCCTCCTCCAAGGAGCTCTATGGGTAATAGTTGTCTGTAACTTCTCAGATTTTGCACCCCCCCATGGAAACTTCTGAGACACCCTTACAGAAGAGTGAAGCCGAGGTCCAGAGAGGAAAAGATGATATGATCCAGGTGACAGGGACATACCTGGCAACAGAGCTCAGGCTCTTCTGCTGCTGCAGAACTTTGTTCAAATTGCTCACCCTTCCCACATGTTTGCTGTGGCCAGATGCCTAACAACACCAGGTCCAATCACAGAGTTCATTCTAGCCCTACCCACCCAGCTCTGCCTCTCTTTAAGTACTGCTCATCTCCCTCAGTGTGCTTCAGACTGAAGGCTTGAAAGAATAGAGGTCCTTGGCTCTACAAGGCTACCCTAGAAACAGCTGCTAAGTAGGGAGCAGTGCCGGGTGTCAACGTAACCCCAAACTAGCCAAACAGAACTTTCAGGCTTTCTGCACACTCACTGAGCTCTTTCAAAGAATGGCATGCTCCTAACTATTAAGAGGGATAATTACAGAAGAAAAGCAACATCCGTCCAAGATCTGAGTGCACAATTAGAGTCGGTATTAGAGCCTCCAACTCAACAAAGACATGTACCAATTGACAGAGGAAAAGAAGAAAAACACCATAGAAAATTGCTTTGTGCCATTTTCTGGGGAAAAAGAACAATGGATCTTCAGTCTCCAGGGTTTAAGGACCTCAGAGGGGGAAGTAGAAGGACAGAGGCTGGGCCATGTGTGAGACTCGTGCACACGGGGATAGCAGTCTTTCCTCAGTTGAATCTCCAAGGTGTAGAAGATACTCTTTGAGCTCAAGAATAGGACTAAGGATGTGGGTTTTCGGACTTGTGGCCATA